>JAMKCH010012469.1:0-50446 GCA_023653785.1 Ophioderma brevispina | reverse complement strand
GTTTCATAAATTATGCAAATTAGATACTTAATTAGCATATTTTACGCCCAAAATCTAATCAGGTCAAGAACTCATCAACCCGCTTCTTTCCACCAAGTTGCATCACTGTCACCCTTACGGAACTCCAGATAAATCGTGTACAACATGGGTTAACATTTTTATCACAGATGGACGAGCGGACGAACGGACGGACGCTGCTCATTTCATAGTCCCCGTTCCGAACTCGTTTGGCGGGGACAATTAAGTGTCTGTGCACTCAGTATGAACAACGTATAGTCATCCACAGCACATTACTGATCATTGATTAGGTGATGGTTTATTATTTTAGTGGAAATCATTTTCATGGTCAAAGTTATGAATGGATTGATGTCATAATGATCTGGTTGAGTAGTCAAGGTCATGGCCTGTTTCCTGTGGACAATAACTGCACTTTGATTTGGGTATTTTGGGCTGGCATTCCATTCTTGCAAAAAGGTAATGCATATGTTTCAGTCCTCATTAGTGTAAGGGTGTATTGATCTAATTTCCCATCATCAAAAGCATATTCCAACCAAAATCTGCATTGGTCTAAATATATTAACTTTTCAATAAAACAAAAGTGAAAATAATGGTATTTGAATTGAACACAAACATTTTTTATTTGAAATTGACTACTACCACCTTTCTCCTGAAAACCTTTTCCTACCTGATATTCTCTGTCTAAACCAAATGTTGGTCCATCTCCAAGATGTTCAAGCTTTGGCGGTGTCAAGTCAACTAGAACGCCATCACTTTCCGTGTCAATATGGTCAAGAGCGCCATTTATGGTGCGAAGGTTAAACTTCACCTGGTCCTTGTGATGTAGATGAAAGTGATGCCACTCAAACATTGAGACATCCTTACCGACAGACTCTTGCGCATGAAGTTCTTCAAAGTCAGACCTGCGAAATGGGGAACAATTGATTTGAATAAGTAATGGCCTTTAACACAACTGGCACAGCTGTTTGTAAGTCTGACAAAACTTGAGTAAAACCAAAAAAAATCAACGGCGACACACTTTTGACGACTAATTTGGATTATTTATACCACTGACTTCATCCTGTTTATATTTTACGAAATTTCATTGCGGGCAAATATAAATTTTCTTAAAAATATAGTTTAACACGTCTCTCTATGGAGAAATGGGGCATAGATAGGGGCGCTTATGAATACATATCACAATGACCTTTTAGCTATGGTACACAATATTTTTCTGATTTTTGCAGAGGTACATGTAATAGCTCTTGCATGTCCCTACTTATATCAGTTGTCAAAATTGTGTCGCCACTGCTTAAAATTGCTCTAAAAATAAAAGAGACGATTTGCAAACAGCTGCGATGGCTTTGGATCAGAGATCGAGTCTATAACAGAACTTTTCACACTGCAAATGATTTCTGAAGGCTAATTCTACCCTTTTCTTAATATTATATGCACATGCGCAATAACATTTTAGTAATGTAAAAGCTTTCCAATGGTACTTACAAGATGAGGTTTAATCAAAGGCACATTATTTATCATAACAGATATTTGAAAAATGAGAGATGCCTATCATTCAGATTTCAATTTTAAATCTAGATGCACACACACAAATGACGCTGCTGGGCTTCATCGATCACATTTCTAGCTACTCGCACAGAATGATCGAGACCTAGCTGACTTCTATAACCAGAGGTAGCCGAGTTGATTGATATATGCTGAGTGTTGTAATGGCCAATGGTCTAAATATTCGCAATCACACAAGTTCCAAGTAGAATGCATGAACACTTGCATTAACCCTCGTCTACCTGAGCCATTTTTTGTAACAAAACTGCCGAAGGGGGGGACCACCCCCCGTGATTTTCGTTACTGAACACCCGATTCCTGTAAATTTGGTACCAAATGATAGCTTCGAGTTTCTTCTTTCCATTGGTACCAAAATAAGTACCAACATCCCCATTATGATGTCACCATGACGTCATATGTTGAGGAAAGTACGAAAATACTGAATATAGGGTGGAAAATTGATATTTTCACAATTTTAGCAACTCAAACACCTTATTATAGCTCTAAAATGCTGCCATCATATAAAACTAGTCATTTCCCATCAAGTAGAGTCAAAAACTGAATGAAAATTTGATTTTCCTAACCTTTTTGGCGAAAAATTGAATTTTTCACCGTGTCTATGGAAATTGGCAGTTTTGCGGACATGCGAACTTTATGACGTCATTGTGACGTAATGCTAGGCATGTTGGTACTCATTTTGGTATCAATGGAAAGAGGAGGACCATAGCTATCTATTGGTACCAAACTCAAGTGCCTGTGATGTTCCTGTGTTGTGTTAGGCATGTTGGTACTTCTCTTCCAAAGGGGGGTGGTTGCCACCCCCCCCCCATCCATCACTTTGGGATCACCCTGTATCTTACCTATACCCCGGTGATGTTTGTTTTTGGATGAAAAAGAGCAGAAAATGTCAGTTGACAATTACATTAAATAATTTGGCACCAACAAATGGGGGTTTTAGCAAGGCGGGGGAAAACCTGAAGGGGGTGGTAACCACCCCCCCTTCGGTAGACGAGGGTTAAGCATATCAGCAAATACTCACTGCCAGAGGTTTGAAATAGTTTTAGCTTGTGCTTAGTATTCCCTTCTACATAGTTTATAAAAATCTAATGATGGAAAGTTGTTGGAATTGTCACTTATGTATCCAAAAGTGAATATTTCCACTTACATATCAGCGCGTTTGCGTTGTACAGATACTTTATAATCAGATATATTAGATTCAGGGTCTGCAAAATTCTGCCACTGGCCAGACACTGTTGCAGGTTTGGATGAGTATACTAGATCTACTGGTGCAGACAAGTTGTCATGTAAGAGACCGTCAAATACCTGGCCCTCTTCTGGTTTGGTCAAATCACAGAGCACTACATGGGAAAATGGGGAAAAATGCAACTCTTAAATCAATTCACTATGGTTCAATTGAATTACTATTAAGTTAATGTCTGGATCACCTGAGACAGTCAGTTCATCATATGGGAGATCATGAAATGGCTGGATGGGGCATTATGGTTTGGTCAAGGTACGTAACACTATAGGTTAAAAAAAAAAAGCGAGAAGGGTTTTGAAGCAATTAAGCATAGTCTATCTACAATCAAATCAATGGTCAATTTGTTAATTGGAATGACCCAGATTACTAAAATATATAGTACTAGGTGTTTTCCGGGTTTCGTGATCACCTGAGTTTCGCGATCACGTGGCTTGAATGACCCTCGGGTTTCGCGGTTCCTTTGATCTTGAATGACTCCTGATGGCATCAGCAATCAACCCCACGCTCTCCAAATTTCATGTCCATATACACCAATGTTGACCCCATTTGTGGTCTGATCCTGACCTCCCTATTTGTAGGTGCACTTTCAAACTGTTCACCTTCAAACTGTGAAATACTACACCTAAAGGAATGTGATGCTGGCCACTGGAGCAGGCACACAGCCTTTTTAATATAAACATATGGTGACCTAGTTTATTCTAATATTAACAAATTTGCTCAATACTTATTTGGAATTACTTTGGATACTCTTTTATACCTTATGTTGGATACTCTTCGGTTTGTTTTGGCAATTACCCGGCCAGTGGGGCGCGTAGCCGCTAACCAATCTAACTTGATCTGGCCCGGCCCAAGTTACACCCACCCACCAAGTTTCGCGACCGCACGACCCCCAGCCTCCGAGAAAATAGGCAGACAGACATCCAGACTGGCAGACACAGTTGGCCCATTGTAATATAGAATTTTTATTGATTCTTTTAAATACCTGCTCACTTATTTCAATCTGATGATATCGGCAGCACATATGCACCTATCCCTTTCCACAAGTCCCCCCCCCCCAAGTTTTCGTTTTGGACAGTAAAACAATGTCGGCGTGTCTTAAAATGAAACAACAAATGCACCTTGTTTCGGACTTCCACAATACAACACGTATTGGTAGGTTTTTACGTGCACATGTTTGTCCATATTTTGTAAGCGTTCTTGTGAGTTATTTCCTTTGGAAACCTGTGAGATCCACAAATGTGACTTTCATTTGTATGAATGCAGTCGGCAGCAAAACAATTTGTCATTTTCATTGACAATACCTTCAAAAATCAACCAGTGATTTTGATCGTTTTCGTAACCCGTTAAGTAGTATTAGCTGGATCAGTTGCTACGCAGTCGGAGTGATCCAGTGCTAAGGAAGTCGGCGTGACCCGTGTCACTGTTGCATAACACTTCGCCAGCAAATAGCTATAGTCAGGGACAGAGGTGACCAATGTCAAGGTTTATCAATCAGCGTGGTGCAGACTGATTGGTTTTAATGTGTAGTATGGGCGGGGCACGTTCGGACAAAATATGATTTAGAATGTCACAAAATGCCCTATTGAGTCGAGTTTTGAACTCACTGACACATGTAAGTAAACTTTCTGTTTTAATAAGCTTAACTGTTCACAGATTATTATTCATGGCTGACATTTGTTCTGCACCGTCGATTACATCAGACGCACGATAAAATGGTCACCTTATTCTATCCCCGACTATACCACCGACTCTGTGATATTCAGCTTATCATAGTCTCTATGATATGCTATGATAATCTTAATGATATGCTATTATAATTTTAAGGGATTGATTAATTGTTTATTGATCACTATTATTCATCAGCCTGCCAATCTTCATTTGATGACTGTGACATGCAGCTTCTCTAAGCTTCCATGGATTAATTGTGTGAGATTTTGACCACCACGTATGCTGCTGGAGGCTGGGGCATAAGTTGAGCTATTTATTATTTTGAGTGCTGATTGCAATAGCAGTTTTGTTTTATTCCATAAAGGTTAGCAAAGATTGGAATTGCAAACCTGGCAGAGCAATCCTTGCTGGTCTCATGATACAGTGGTCTGGGGTTCAAATCCCACTCCTGCTACTTAAAATTATGAAATTTTTCATTATTTTTTCAGGTTAGAGAGTAAAATTCAAAGTCCAAAAAAGATCAGATAAACCATGCTGCCCTCTGATAGTGGATGAGCCAGACCATCTGAAGTAGCCTTATTGGTACCACCTGGGGGGCAAAGAGGCATTTATACCAGGGCTACCTCATACTATGACATACACGAAAATGTATGATGGCCATTCTGTAGGGGGTAGGCTAAAGACATCCCGTGATTTTTCTTATAATTTGTGGGCCTGTTGTTTTAATCAACAAAATTTTATTACATGGCATGAATATCACAGACTCGTAATCATTGATAAGAAAGTCACAAAAGTCACCAACCGGTCAACCATGGTGAATGACATGGGAATCAACTCTGGTTGGGTCATGTGAATAAAAACAACTCGGAGTAGTGTTTTTAAAATCCTCAGTTGTGTATTTCATACGGGTGCTGATTTGGGCTAATCATTTTAAGTGGGGAATAAAAAGCTTTACAACCATGCAAAAAAAAAATATCATTTTGACAAATCTTGAGGGGACACTATTTTTTCTAATGTGCCAGTATCTCTTAACAAAGGGCTCAATGTCCACACATCTTTGATCAAAAAAAAAATACCCTTTCAAAATTCCAAACCACATCCCCTCCTAAAGTTGAAACCACGAGAGTAATAGCCTCTAATAAATGGGCCATTCTGTAACAATTCTTAAAAAATCAGGAGCAATATAACACAAAATTATGCCGCATAGAAAACTAAATTCTGAAATCATTATTTATGTGCAATTTAATCTACTAATCAAAACTTTTTTAAAAAGCCAAATCTAACTGATTAGATTTTGCTAATAGAATCAAATATGTATACCTCCATTCAATTAAAAGGCCTATTCTTATCTAATGCCCATGATATAATAAGCAATAACCGCAAGGAGCGTAGGTTTTTTTTTATGACCTCACTCCGTCGCTTATTGGAAAGCGACTGCCAATATCTACACAATAAGTCGCTAGCATACACAAGCGACTTGACGCCAGCAGTTGACTTGAATTCAACTCAATCGCCCAGACGCTCCCAGCGACTTTGATGCTGACGCGATTGCCAAAAACGCTCACACGTGTTTTTTCACAAGCGATTTTACAGTAGCTGCTCGCGATGGCAAGTATCTCCTGGGCATAAGTGTATCATGTTCTCTACTTGATATGAGAGCTGACATTTGCACACAATTGCCAAAAACTTTTGTGTGAACAACACAAACATACTTGGGGTTTGATGGTAGAAGCATATGATATTGGCAATGCCTTGTGTACTATATTGATGTTTTAACACCATTTAAAACAGTATTTTTTGTCTCTATCTTTTGAAAGAAGTTGATTGAAGACTAAAATTTCGGAGTATAAGCAGAATTTCATATGAGATAACGAGGGACACATGGTGCCCAGGCGCACTAAACGACCCGACATAATCCTGACCCCATAAGGTCCTGGGTTTGAGTCAGCTGAAGCTAATGTGTGTGCACTTGGGCAAGGCACTTTACATCGCTTGCCTCTCTCCACCCATTGAAAAATGGGGGAGCTGTAGGAAGATAGTCCATTGAGTACCACCACCCAAGGTCTTCATGACGTATGTCTTGGGCAGTATTTGTATGGCAGCTGGACATATTCAGTGGGCGCAGCATAAATTGTAAAGCGCTTTGATCTATTGTGAAAAGGTCCTCATATAAATTGCAGACATGTATTTTGTTTATTCAATTTACCACAAATTGATCTATTCGAGTTAGGCGAAGCGGGTACCAAAGACGTTGTGGACAAGCACCGTCAACAATAAGACCAAAGATAAATACTAAAGGAGATGAATAGAGAAACAAGATACCATTATTAAGAGCTCTTATCTTGATCCAGATGGGATGCCAT
The DNA here is from genome assembly GCA_023653785.1 of Ophioderma brevispina. Classification (NCBI taxonomy): domain Eukaryota; kingdom Metazoa; phylum Echinodermata; class Ophiuroidea; order Amphilepidida; family Ophiodermatidae; genus Ophioderma; species Ophioderma brevispina. The sequence continues at coordinate 43,594 of JAMKCH010012469.1, read as the reverse complement.
CTGGAATAGTGAAGTTGAGTACAAAGTGATTAATCAGTGGATCCAATCAAAAAGTGCCTCATGCCAATCAAGATGTATGTTGTCTCGAAGGAATGCGGCCCAAGAGCGATGTCAACAGCAAACAGACCAGAATGTGGGTCACTGTGATATGAAATGATATCATAATGGACACAATTTTAACTTTAAGGTGATGATGAAACTTTCATTATTATAATGGAATTGTACAAATGCGTCTATAGCAAAAAATTATGTTTGTTACAGGCAGCCCACAGTATCAAACTTTGAATAAAATTTGCAATAATATAAATTTAATGGAATTATTCAAAAACACATTTTGTTTTATAAATCATTTAAGAAGCCTGATTCCTTTCCCAAGTTGACTGAACGGACATATATGCCATTTCCCTTCGAGAAGTGGAAGAATGCCCAAATTACAATATAAACACCCATAAAAGAGAATGGTACGACCAGTGACCCAGGGTCACACCCTGTCGACCCTTAGATATTCCTCAATTCCGTTTTGGATCAACCACGACGGAACGCGTGAAAATATCATGATGTGGGTTCGGGCCTGGAGGCGGGAAGTCAACATTGGAAAGGGTAATCAGACTTCAGTTAAATGATTTATAAACACTAATGTGTTTTGAATATAAAATCATACACTGCAAAACTGATTTCCGTTACACCAATGTTGACTGAAATATATGCATTAAACCCCGTTGAATGAATAATTTCAATTCAACAACAGACTAGCAAACTAGTCGGAGGTAATGGTGGAGCATGATTTTCAGAGCGCCAACAGAATGCAGCCAAAGGCAAGACCAGCACCAAACATAAGTAACATTTGTTAAAGGCCTAAAGGCCATTCATTATTAACATACAAATCGGGGACATAAACGCTCACTGACAACGCGCGAATATCGGGGCGGCGTAAACGTCGGCGAAAGAGGAGACTTTATGAATAGTGTTCGAATTTAGGGTTTGTTTCTGCGGAGTTTGAACTCGCCACTTATCTTGGGGAGTGTGAAACGTTTCTGTAGTACCCTGACGAAAACGTTGTGGAGCCCTCCACGAATAGCCTCGCAGATTCGCAATGATTCCGCCGGTGATAGCCCACGAGGAAGGACGCGATGTTACGGGACCAGATGGGCTCGAGCTTGGGAAACGGAGCTCTATCACGCGTTGGAATCATTAATAACAGCGTAATCCAATCTAGCAATTGTGCTTTTGACGCGGACCCGTGGGGGGAAGCGTTGGTGCGTAAGAAACAAACGAGTCGTTCGAGCCCTGAGCGAACTAGTCCTACGTTTATAGAGTACTCAAGGGACCGAAAAGGGACAACCACAGGCGATCTTCCCGCACCGAAGACTGACATGCAATTCGGGGTAAGATAATTGTTGAGGCGGAATGAGGATGGATCGTTCTTGGCCAGAGAAAGTCCGGCCTAACGAAAATTTGACCTTCTGTGTCCCTGAGAGACAATCAGACGGGACATCGAGGATATTCTTGATTCTCGGGCATCTTCTCCCAGAGGCCGGAGAGCGACCAGGAAGACAGCCTTAATAGTGACATGCTTAGTGTGCTCCGCCATAAGGTTCAAAATGGGGGGGCTTCACCAAAGTAGGCCCAGACTTGGATTGAGGTCCAAGGGTTGGGAACCGTCTTCTGGACCGGAGGTGTGTGTTTGTTAAACATCCCCACTCTAGAAGGAGACGGATCGAACCATAGTCATTGATCGTCGATCCATCATTTTTTTTTTTTTTCGAAACCTATATGGACGCTAAGATAGCGGAATTGTAGTTTCTGACAGTCGAAGGTTCAAGTCCGCTATCGAAGCGATCAGTGAAAAAAAGTCAGCGATCTGGCTACAGACCGACCGAGCCGGAGACACCTCTCGTCGCTCCCCCACCAGCGGGGAAAGTAGGGTCCGAGACGCTATAGAGTAAGCGTCCATGGTGTGGATTTCCTTCTTCCCGCTGATATGAGCGAGGCAGGCAGCCCTATGCCGAAAAGCCAGAATCTGGCATCGCTGCCGGATAATGGACACACAGTCAACGCCAGATGCTCCAGTGACAGAAAGGCGCTCCCTCCGTATTGGAAGGACACTAGGTCCGGACGGATCGATAGACGCAGCGGCAGAGCAGCCAAGGCGATCCAACCATTGGAGAAAACCATAGATGTTTCGGCCAGCAGGAAGGGAGCGATGAGGAGGACACGGCACGCCTCCCGGCCAATTTTCAAAACTACGTGATGTTGTATAATCGGAAGTGGCGGGAAGGCGTAGGCCGTGATCCCCGACCAAGTCCATCGCCAGAGCGTTGAGCGAGTATAGCACCCGGGTAGTGAGTACGGGGGTGCAGTACAGAGGAGCTGTGACTCAGGTTCGAGGCGAAACAGGTCGATCTGAGGAAAATAAAGTCTCTCGAAGATTCTCCCGCACGACATCTCGTTTCAGTATCCATTCCGAGTCCGTCGTCCTGCCGCGTGAACAGATCGGCGGCAAGGAAGTTGACGGCCCCCGGAATGTGTTAACGCGGACATAGTGGATGGCCCGATCCCGACACCACGCTATTATGATACGCATGGCGTCGCGGAACAGGGGCCGGGACCGTAAGTCCGCCCTGTTGTTGTATGGTGGCCACCACGGTGGGTTGTCCGACTGTTACTAGGGGACACTGGAGTGGCACCATCGCCTGAAGGAGCAAGGATCGTCACTGCCCCACTTCGAGGCGATTGACATGCGGGGCCTGGGCCTCGGTCTGGGACCACGTCCCCCGCGGCGCTGAGGTCTAGGGTGGATGAACCCCCCCCAACCCGACTTGACGCGTCCGTGTGATGACAACTCGACGGAGGGCAGGGAAAGGATTCCTGAGTCAGGTTGGGGCGGTTTGAGTGAGGGACCACCTGCCAGGTACTCCCGGATCCCTGCATTGATAGGAATCAGACGGGAATCTGGGTGCTTGACGCCTGCCTGTGTAGGCCGCCCGAGGTGAATTTGAAGCAGCAACCTCAATGGAAACGGCCAAGCCCCAGTACGGGAACAGGTCGACGAGACTGGCCCTCAAGCCTAGAAGGCGAAACCAGTCTCGAGCGGGGGGCACTGCGTTCGCAGCGCCAAGGATTCGCCGGTTTGAACCATGACACCAAACCCCGCTAGGCGTCGGTTTCTGCAAGCCCGGAAGCAAGTTTGCAGCGAAGCACCCGATAACCTCAGGATCCTGAGAGGGGGTGTAAGCTCGATTGGTCGAAGTTGACAATGAAGCCCAAACTCTGTCGACCTGAACGGTACGAGCGGACCATGTCGTTGTCGCGCCGTCGCCTGGGCGACGGACCGTAGATCAGCCAGTCGTCCAGGTACATACAGAAGGTTGACACACTGAGCCTGAGGAAGGCGCCCACTTCCCGGGTCCACCGATCGTGAGAGAACCCTGGGGGAATGATGGAAAGTCGAAGGGGAGGAGACACGGTCCACTCGTACGACTGGCCCTGGATTTGGAATATGAGCCAGCGACGTCGGATTTTTGCGACTGGGACGTGTAGGTAGGCGTATTTCAGATCCAAAGAAGACGCCGAGCTCCCCGTTCAAAGGACAGCGCAGGGTTGAACGCGAGAGTTTCCATCCTGAACTTCTTCGGCTGATTTATACTGATTCAGAGCTTCAGGTTCAGGATGGGACGCCAAGCCCACGGTCTTCTTGGGGGGCCAAGAAGAAGACACGTCGACCAGAACCCATCGTGTGAAGGGGGGGGGTTTCGAATGGGGAGATGGCACCCTTAGCCAAGAGCGCCGAGACCTCGTCCAGAGGAAGTTGATTCTTCGGTTCCCCGGAAGGGGGGTCGGTCTCGGGTGGGAAGTCGCGGGGGTTCCGCCGTGAATTCCAATCGGTACCCCCGCTCCACCACGTCAGCACCCAAGGCGCGGGGGAGATGGCTGGCCTTCCTCGCGTAAGAATTCAAGCGGCCGCCCACCGAGGTGGTAAGGCTCCCTCCGAAGGAGAGACCCCCGCGGCTCGCCGCTGCCCTCAGGACGAAGACTTTTCCCCTTCCAAGGCGCCTTGCTTTTGGGAGGAGGAGAGAGGGGCGAGTACTCGGCCTGGCCCCGGGGCTTCGGGGTAGAAGTGGCGGAGCGCGGGGTTCTTGGGTTGCTGAGGCGGCTGTCGGCTTCGCCTGCTTGGCGGAAGCCGGCTGAAGAGAGCGAGAACGTCTTCTTCTTCCTGGCGGAAGATCCCACCGAGGAGGAGATCTTCGCCTGAGCATCCTTGTTGAGCGCCTGCTCCGACTCCACACGCTCCGCAGACGCAAGCAATGAGTCACCGAACGAGCCTCAGAAGAGGACGTCCCGCGATCGGGCTTGGTCTTGGAGAGCTCCGATGCAAGATGGGAGCTCAAGGTGCGGAGTGTGAAGCAGGCGTTATCGCGTCGCAAGAAGCTCAGGCGACGCGCCCAAAGACATCGAAGCCTCCGTCTGCCGAGTCCATAGCGAGGCTAGGACAGTCAAAGAATGCATCGGAGGCTTCCGAGGAGGGGAGGAAACCCCACCCTCGCCCAACGAGGCATCTGCTGTCGTGGGCGAGGACCATGGAGGAGGGGAAAGAGCCTAGTCTGACGCCAGAGGTCACCGCCAGGTCTAGGTGCCTCGCTGGTCCTCCCAGAAGGGGGAGAAGCCAGCCGGGCACCCTTGCCTGTTGGCATTGGCTGTGTCAAGATCCATAGTCGGGGTCCTCAGGAAGGAGTCGTAGTCCCCTTCGGTTTATAGCCCTCAAACGACTGGCCGAAAGATTTCACCCGGGTTACGCTGAGAGCTTCGAGTAACATCCCCGGAGGCGCTTCCACAGAAGACAAACGTCTGTGGAAAGAGTCAACGCTGGACGCTTCCGGAGGGGGATGGGGAAGCCCAGAATGAGCTGTCCCTCCTCCGCACGCAGCTCAGGCGCGACCCAAGGCAGGCCGGAGAAGAGAGACTCGGCAGACCTGGCAGCACACTGAGGGGTGCATGCGTGTAGAGTATCCACCTCCTCCTATCCGCAGCTGCCGCGGACGTCTAAGGCTGCGAAGGTGTATCATCTAAGTGACTCACCTCCGAGCCCGAGTCGCCCGCCAGCGCTGTCTCCGAAACGTCGGAAGTCTAGCGGCCGGTAGGAGCCTGAGAGACGGAAGCAAAAGCGAACGAGTGGAAGAGGCGGAGGGCTAGGGCCGCACCTGGGCAGCGACACCAGAGCATCCCGCCAGGACAAAGACCATCTGGCATAGGCGGAGCAGCAGGAGCCCGAAGCCTCGACTGCACCCAACCCAACCCTGACGAGGGTACAGACGAGAAGGCATGGGGTCGCACCCCAAGTCCCGGGCACGTAAGCCGAAGGTGGTAGTGGACGGAGTACACCGCCCTGCCCCGGGCCCGGTACAGGGGGCTGTACCGCCGCAGTTGACCGGCCCCCAGAAGGGAGACAATCCGCTCCAGCAGCGGCGCAACTGCCTCGTCGAAAGCGGGTTCAGAAGAGCCCCGACAGCACCTAGGTGCCAGAGGCTGGGCAGCCGACGGAGGAAAGGAGAGGGAGTGGTGGACTATAGCATGGAGGGCTCCCCCGCATGCGGAGCCCCTGGTCGAAAAGGACCATTACCAGGACTGACCCGCCCCAGCAGTCCAGGCTCGATAGGGGGGGGTAAGCAACGGGAAGGGGATGCAGCTGTATAGCGTAACCGGAGAAGGGAGGCTGCAGCGGGTACTGTGTCCCTGCAGGGGTAGACCATGACAGCTGCCCTGCAGGGACGCCAGGGGAAGGGGCACCAACCGGGTACCCCACCCAAGGCGGACCCGCCGCGGAAGCAGACGCCGGCGGACCAGCACTAGCACCCACAGCAGGCTACAGGATATGAGGGCATGATAGAAGAAGCCCAGTCAGATGGGGCAATATGACGGAGGCCAGAAACAGAGGAGCACCAAAAGCTAAGCAAAGCACCAGAAGGGCCGGTGCGGTCGGAGCGGCCGGCGCATGCTGGAAGGCACGCATGACTAGCAGGGCTAGAGATGCGGGGTGCAGCGAGCGTAGCCAACACCTGGGGCGTCCCGCAAGGGGGATACCGAAATGCCAGCGCCCCAGGGTTTGCCGCTGACAAACCCCGAAGGAATGGCCACCGTAGTCGCGGTAATTTTTTTAAAAAGTGCCCGAAAAACACCGGTTACCGCAAACTACGTTAGGTTTGTAGACAACAACGGCGATGGATCAGGCCCGGGAGACCCTGGGCACCACACACCTTCACCCACCCACCGGGCATGTCCGCGGCCGCCAATACCCCTGGGGGATCGGCCCGCCGCAGACCCGGCGCCAGGCCTGCACCGGTAAAGCTCCAAGAGCTAAACCAGGCGAGACAGCGGCCGACCGATGATACGCGGGTTGAGGAGGCGGCCCGAAGTCCACCCATCAGCGCGGCGCGAGCAGGCCGAGATGCCCAACCTTTGGGAGCACCCAAGGCAGCGGCGGCTGCCTTGGATGAACGCCGGACCGGAGCCCGATCACCACCCCCCCTCCTTGTACGCAGCACGAGCGGCGTAACCATGCTCAATGATAAAGCCCACTGAGCATCCGTAAGTCCAGACAGAAAGATGAGCACCTGTCGGTGCGGGAACATGCCTGTGCACGATACATAAGGGATGGGCGTCCCATTCATTAATGGAGGCAGGGCAGCGAACGCAATGTGCGCCAAAACAAACGGGGTGAGCGTGAGTTTGCTAGATGGAATAGCGTGCGCAAAAAAACCCGTACAGAAAAAAAAATCACGCGTGCCGTGGAGGTTTCCCGGTACGCCATTATTTTTGACGTCAAGACCCAAAAACCACCTCGGTAGCTGAGTCACGAAACGGGGGAAAAAGGGGGCAACCACAGGGGGCCAGAGGGGAGGAGGGACTCACAACAGAGAAGACAAGAAGAACACACACGAAACCAGAGAAAGGGCTTAGCAATCAAAGCCCAGCTAACAAAGGACAGTTAGACAGAGTAACAAAACCACCATAGTTCAAAGCAGTCAAAGCAGCAACACGTGCGTCAATGGCTGACTTTGTTTACCTTGTTCCGCTACACAGCTCACATGACCCACTGGAGGCAAAAAAGGAAAAAAAGGATAAATAAAAATAAGAGCTCTCCGACGGCGTAAAATTCTCCGTTTATTCCGTCCAAATGAGCGTTATAAAATCCAGTATATAATACAGTATATATTCCGATAGATATGGTATAGTAGTAGGAAGTATTCCGAATGAGACGACAACTAGTCCAGTATTTTCAAAATCTCAGTTAATTTTGGCTGTGTAATATTGCAGAGCTGCGGGTAACACGCGTCCGTTTTGAATAACAGCCACAACGGAATTGAGAAAGAGCTAAGGTCGACAGGGTGTGACTGGGGTCACTGGTCGGACCATTCTCTTTTTTCGGGGGTTATTATGGTAATTTGGGAAATTCCACTTCTCAGAGAGGAAATGCATATATTTCAGTCAACATTGGTGTAAAGGAATCAGTTCAGGTAATGTATTAGGGTATTCCTTACCATATAAAACTGCATAGCCAATGGTTGAAATTAGGGCAAAAAGGATACGTTTTGACTTTATACATAAACAAAGGATGAGGGAGGAGAGGAGGCCCCTGGTTAGCGATATTGCCTTTGGTGAAGGAGGTCCCTGGTTCAAAACCCCGGTTAGGGGCCACTAGCTGGATTTAATCAGGTACCTAAATCTGGATTTAATTTGTCTAAAAATATTGATTAAAAACTAGAATTACGGCCTCCCTGTGGTTTCATGGACGGGGCAAATGAATCACGAGAATATCCCGTCCTTGGGAGGGCATTAAGCGTCGGTCCATGTACAGAGAGTGGGTATACCTGTACAAGTAGATCACAGTCCAGTTCGAGACCGAGAAGAGTAGGGTGGTACCCCTGATTGTCCCAAGCCCGTTCTGGTCAGTTTCGAGGGATACCCTAGTAGAGTGGTTAACAACTGTTGGGTAGCCGCTAAATGTAATAAAGAAATAAAACAAAGGGGGGGGAAATTCTCCCTGGCATTTAGGTAGATTTCTAGCTACTACTACTATACTAATAATAAGGACACTAAAAAACTTTCCTAATCCGGAGGCCATAAGTGTTTTATAATGGGCGCACCAGAATATCATGTTACACTAGCGTCATACAAAATTCTCAATATACATTATACATTTGCATGAAATAGCATTTACATAATATTCACAGTCTTTGTTATACTAAATGGAAAATAAAGCACAAACATAAAGAGAAGGAAAGAATGTCTAGGGATAAGAATTTTCTCCTATGTCTAAAAATAGTGATGTATGTGGTGGAAACAGTGACACATTTGACAACTGATAATGTAAGTAGTGGCATGAGAGAGTTATTTTATTAACTCTGTAAAAAAACAAAAAAAATACAGCATATTTCAAAGGGTAAACCTTCTAAGGTCATAATGTAAAGTACTCTCTTGTGCTATCTCAAACAGAGATGTATGTAGAACTAAATTTTCAAGACACGGCTGTTCTTGAACCACAAGTGTTCTCCAAAAAAAGACATCGGTCCTCGGGACCGTTGTGTCGCCTGCCGTCGCGGTTACTGAATGTATGCCTACATGACTTTGACTTGATGTATGACCTTGGCGACCCATAAACAAAGGAGGGTTTGCATGTAAACTCCATATAAACCCAAGTTTGTAATTAAAATTGGATGATTCAGCCCAAATTTATTGGTCGAGCTTGAGTGGCCAAAAAAGATTGCGAGACACAGTCGAGGCCCAATATTTTAAAACTCATACGAGACCCAATAAAGAATGGGCGCAAAATCATCCATTTTATCACATTATAGGAACCCCTCAAGCTGATAATGGTTCCCCAATCAATTGAACTTCAACTTTTCAAAAATGAGGAAATTACATTTTCAGCCTATTGGACAAACGGCCTCACATGACTTTGACCTGGCATGTGAAATTGACCTCACAAACAAGGGAGGGTCAATGATGCTGCACCATGACCCACTTTTGGTTTTTAATCCATAAAAGTATGAGGATATTACAGTAATGTAACCTTTCACAAACAGACATCAACAAAAACAGACAACACAACCACAACAGTGGACAAAGTGAGTGATCTCTATATGTCTTCTGCCTTAGGGCAGGCGACACAAAAATGTTTGCCCGCAATGAAATTTGGTAAAATTGTGTAAGGATGTGCTTTCTAGTAATTAATAATATTGAAGGCTTTGAGTATGATACAAGAATATATTGAACGAGCTAGAAAAAATGTTGTAAGAGTTCGAATGACAAGTACAATTTTTTCGTAGCGAGTTGCAATATCTTCTGTATCAGACGAAAAAGCCATTTTTCACTATTATTATTATTTAAATACCAGGCTGACTCAAACCCCAAACCTTGCATGACAGTGCTGCTGTAGTCCAAAAAGTCTACCAGTCAATTAAAACTGCACGGATGCGATACCCAATATTAAAAATAATACTGTATTACAGCCGGGACTTTACCAAAAACTGTAAAATTACAAAGATTTCTTTGCCCCACACTGGGAAGCTGATATAAAAATAAATAAATAATCCAAAATCAGTTTTGCTATTGATTTATTGTTTTATTCTACTGTTGTCATAACAATTGATACTTTCAAACATTTGCAATAAGCCCTAGTTCTGTGATGAGGTACATAACAGATCGTCGCCCTCAGCACATACTGTCTTATCTGACGAAATGCCGTTTTCGAGAAAATCGCCATTGAAATTCTACCAGGAGATTTCATGTTTGTGCTATGGAATTAAATATTACAATTTACTTTTTGATTTTGCATTATGACGAAAACATTCTGAAGTTTAAGTTTTAACCATGCTGAGTTTTGAAAGTGCAATTTTATTCCTGATATAAAGCTACAAAGTCATAAGTCTGTATGTGAAATGCAAAAAAGTCGTATCTTCACATACAATGCTAATTTCACCGTTATATTTCAATGCGTTCAGATAGATCTGTATGTGAAACACGTCATGTTCACGCAGGAGGCAGATAGGACACACATAGATCTGTATGTGAAAAGCGTAAACAGCTTGTTTTACGAACAGCGCTAATTACACGCCTATTGAAATTATGTGTAAATGAAACATACAACAGTATGTGAAATCGCGATATGCAGTTTTGAGCTTATTGATCAAAATTCTTAATTAATATCTCAATAATTAGGTCACTTTCAAGATTGTAACTTTGTGCATGTATAGACAATCACATTATAAGTACATATGCAAAATATCTCAAAAAAGTAAAAAATGTCAGATAAGACAGTATGTGATGTGGGCGACGAGATGTTTTACCAAGCTTCCACACTAGCTGAAATAATCCCCAGCTCAGAGTTGTAGGCAACATCAAAGATACTTTTCATCAGTGGTGGTGAGTTGTCAATAACATATGGGGTTGTATGGCAAATGGTGAGGGCCATAGGAGAGCCAAAGTCAATCTTATTGATGGCACGGACTGTGACAAAGTATCTTCCATCTGAAAACACAAAGACAAAATAGAAGTTAGTGTAATATCAGTTGTTGAGGAGCGATCTCTAATATAATGCCTAACAAATCAAAATAATATGGGGTAACTAGAGACCAAAGTATAAAGCCACTTTCATTAAAGAGACACTGGCACATTTGAAAAATAGTGCGCCCTCAAGATTTTTCAAAATCGAAATATTTGCATGGTTGTAAGGCTTTTATATACAAAAGCCCTCACCCGAAATGATTAAGACCAAATCAGCTTCCTTATGGGTAAACAGAACGATTTTATAATTTAACGTCGCCGGCGACGTTAAATTCAGCGGACGACGAAAATGGCGTTTAACACAAGAACACGCACCCCGTATACATGTTTCCCATGCTATGCACACTGTTTGATCGGTCTATAACCTTTGTGGTTTTAATATCAGTGAGTACAAGTCAAAATATTCATGTAATATACACATTTGTTGATTAAAGTTATGGAAAACTTAAAAGTTGGCCTACAAATTACCCGGATGTCTTTATCCTCATATCAATGTCCCCATCTGTTTTGGGGTATGTTATTTTTATGTGTAAAATATATCTCTGTTCTTCCAATGGCCTAGACTATCATTTGAGAGCAAATTGAAGAAATTTGATATTTTGTGAAAATGTGCCAGTGCCGCTTTAAATTTGGGATTCTTTCACACATAGCTACCATCAATAGGCCAAACTTTTAAGGGTCCATTTCATTAGGTTTGAATATTTTTCTTATGTCATTGTGTCTCTTTAATTATCCAAAATTAAAGAAAAGAACAGAAATGTCCTGATCAAATTTCACAACAGCTTACATGGCCAATATATCGGTCACCAATCCCTCATGGCCCCATTCTGATTCATCAAAGAGATGCGCATGGGGATCCCTGTGTTCATCACTGACCCCAGTACCACAAATCTCCTCTCCCAACCAGCCAATGTGTAACCAAAGATACCAGTTCCTATTGTCATGGATAAAGTCCCAGTTAGCTGCAAATTTAGAAATGCAAATAAAGGCATTATTTCCTACCAAAAGGGGGATATTCATAAGTAATTTTCAGGAACTCGTATGTTACCTCGAAATTATTGGCATGAAGGTGTTGTTACAACAAAATGCTATTTTAGCTTAGTCGTATTAATGTACAGAATGTTCATTTATTTTACTTTCAATGAAAATGAAAAAGTTGTGAACGTGCCTTCGTAATGCCTCTACAAAATAGATAATGTGCGTTTTGTAACTGAATGTAATTAAAAAACAACTATCCTGTTACTGAATAAAAAACAGATTTGCGAAAGATAAGGAGAAGATAAAGTACTTAGATTTCTAAAACATACATGAGTGAAGTGTAACGACTTGTGAAGTTTATGAATATTTACTAATATTTCCATGAGATGACAGCAAACACAAGTGTTAAAACAAGCGGTTCTCGAAACACAAGTGTCGCATGGTTGCGCGATTTCCACTGCTTTATGATGAAGTTTAGCAAATGTGATTAGCACAAGAGAAGCAATGCACTGGAGAGAAGGTTTGATACAAAATGGACCAGTTTGAAGTAATCAGGCTAGTGCTTAGCCAGCAGAGGCATTTTTTAAACAAAGTGTAACCGAATTGTAATGAAAAATACATCACGGTCGTTGGACCGCTAGTGTCTGCATTGCAGTTTGTGAATGGGAGTCAAAGGTGGACATGAGGTCACCAATGGCACATGGGTCACAAAAGTCACATGGGTCAACAAAGTCACAGGGGTCACAAAGATCACCCATGGGCACTGATTCACATGGTCACTATGGGGGTTACACAAGGTCACATGGGTCACAAAGGTTTCACATAAGGTCACAAAGCGTCACCATGTGTTGCTTTTGTTTTAAATGCCTTGTCTTGAATGTTAACTTTTGAGGTCATGCCAAATATTACCCCCCCCGAAAACATCTTAATTAACAATTGAGTTTTAATCGGTCCAGGCCATTGGATTTAGCCAGCCAGGTCATTTTAAAAAGTGGAACGAATTGTATGAAAAAGACATCACGGACGTTGGACCGCTAGTGTCGTTTGCCTTGCATTGTGAAGGGTCAAAGGTGACTGAGGTCACCACGGTCACATGGGGGCACATGGGGGCACAAAGGGTCACAATGGGTCCCAAAGGTCACAGGGGTCACATTGGTGGTCACAAAGATCACATGAAGTCACCAAGTCACTGGGGTCAACATGGGATCACAAAGGTCACATGAGGTCACAAAGGTCACCTGTTGTGCTTTTGTTTTTGAATGCCTGGTCTTGAATGTTAAAGGAAATAATGTATGATTTGAATATTTGGAAAATTGGTATGGATGGGAAAGGTTAAGAACGTAGATTACAGATAAAGCAAAATAAGTTGAAAATATGTCCACATTTGTTTGAGTATTTTGCCCTTTTAATTTTCCTGCCCATAGTTTTCCCCTCCTCGAAAACGATTCCGACAAATCCACATCGCAGTCAAATGGTTGAACGTCAAAGTGATGACCATCCATAATTTAACGTCGTTGTGACATCAGATCGCAGTGTTGCCACGTTCCTATAACTATAACGCGAATCGATGTGTTTTTATCTCACTTACTAATTAAAACACAACGAAATGAAACAAAATATGTCAATTCTGTAACTTATTTTCAAATTTTAATTATTACTTTCATTAATCCATCAATATACAGTGTCAGTCAATAACAATTCGAGTCACACTTATGTTTTTATTTGTCATCACTTTGATGTCACGAGGAGAGCAAAATTGGGCGCGTTGCTCAATGAAGCGTGGCGAAAAAAAATCCGCTGTTTTCTTCGTATGTCAAAAAGCCAAAATAAAATGCCTCTATTTTGTTTAATTTTATCAATCAAATTGTATGATTTTTTCGGAATTTGTGATGTGTATTACATATATTTTATTAATTTAAGAGTAAACTGGAGCTTGACAAAAATCTTGACAATTTCCTTTATTAACATTTTTGAGGGTCAGCCAATATACCGAAAACATCTAATTCCAAATTTTGAGTTTAAATCATCCAGCCCTTTGGATAGTCAACAAATTAGCTTATATTGGACAGTGTATGTTAATAAATTTGATCAACAACATTGCTTTTAACATCTACAGTAATATTTCCTGGGTGTTAAATTTCCCTGGGTTATAAGCAAAACACTTGGCACTTCTCCTCATCTTAATTTTGATGGAGACGTGTGAGGGGGAGGGTTGTCGACAGGGGCCCGTTCCCCAAAATTGTGCGTAACCCTACGTGTACACTAACTCATGCTATGTCCTACATACAGACTTGTTCATACAGTGTTTGGATAAATTGGTCCACTCAGGCATGACATAGTATACACGGAAGTTTATGACTGAGTTTCGTTGTGAACGACCCCCTGGCATCAACCATAATGCCCAATATTTCTATTTGTTTTCTCAGCCTACAATTAATTACGTAACTGGAGTTGGCATGCAATAGTATAACATAACTGAAAACACTATGGTTTCTTTAGAAATCCCATACACTGACAGCCGAATGAATCTCATGTTTAAACCAAAATAAATTTTAAGGATAACTAGTTAAAAAAAAAAATAACATCCGGTCACTTCGGACCAGCTTGTGGTCGCCTGCCGTCGCGGTTAGTGAATGATGGCCTAACATGACCTTTGACCTCATCACAAATGAGGGATCCCATGTTGCACCTATGATTCAAGTTTGGTTCCAATTGAACTTCACTTTTCAAATTAGGTCAATTTTACATTTTCAGCCCATTTTACAACTTGACCTCACATGACCTTTGACCTTGGTATGTGACCTTTGACCTCATCAACAAATTAGGGATCCCATGTTGCACCTATGATTCAAGTTTGGTTCCAATTGAACTTCAACTTTTCAAATGAGGTCAATTTTACATTTTCAGCCTATTTTACAACTTGATCTCACATGACCTTTGACCTTGGCATGTGACCTTTGACCTCATCAACAAGTGTGGGATGCCATGTTGCACCTGTGACCCAAGTTTGATATAAAATTGGATCGATTAAGCCCAAATTAATTGGTCGAGCTATGAGTTGCAAAAATATTGGGCGAGACGCAGTCGAGCCCAATATTTTAAAATTCCTAGCGAGACCAATTAATATTGGGCGTAAATCATCCAATTTTATCATTATCATGTTTTGGATCCGATATTTTCCCACACTTGGACTCCCCAAAACATGATAATGGTTTAAATCCATCAACGTATGTGGATATTACATGCAAATGTTAACCCTTTTTCACAACAGACATCATCAACAACAACAACAGACAACAACAGTGGACAAAGTGATCCCTATGTGTCTTCCTGCCTTAGGGCAGGCGACACAAAAATGAAAGAGACTTGTACTCATACCAGCTATAAATGTATAAGCTCTGGTGTACTTCAAATCTGTAAGATCTTCATATCCATTGAAAACAGTATAGGAACCCTCACCATCAATGATTATTCTGCAAAAAATGATAATATTTACATTTCAGGTTAGATGAGTAGATAAGCTAAGTCCTGGGACTAATATACTAAGAGGGATATGAAACCAACTATTCATTCCGGCTGGTGTACCACAATGTAGTGCTCAAACTGCATTTTTCATATTTAAGATACATTGTTGTATATCTGTTGCTTAAAGAGACATGAGGAGATTTCCAGAAAGAAGCACCACCAATATTTCTCAAACCTAGGTTTTTTACATATTTGGAATGCTTACCAATGTATTAGATCACACCTGAAGTGAATAAGCCGAATACGCCGTCTTTATGTAATAAGATGATGATTTAGTAGTTTCTGTTGTGCACGACAGAAAGTCAAAGCATGGTTTTCTATGGGGAACGATTACGATAGCAGGCAAATTCAAAACAAGGTTTGCGATTTTCTTTGCACCTGTTTGTCCAATAAACCTTGGAGGTGGTCTACAACCGATCCAGGGAAATTTGAGAGAAATTCATATCCTAAAAAAATCTATTCCTCATGTTGTTTTACCCATTTATTTATATATGTAACACAAGAAATTCTTGAAATTGAAACTACACATTAGCAGTTACTATGCCAAAATGAAAATTTGTTAAAGGTTGCTGAATTCGGAAACCTGTACACATACTTTTGTCCTCGAACTAGTCTTACAAAATTGACGAGAAACTCCAAAAGTTGATTCTGTATTTTCTCTGACGTATTTCCAATGCAGTTTGGCATTAAGTTTGAGAAATTAAATTCAGTTTTCCCTGAAGATTGTTAATATATCCTTTTTGTAAAAATCAGGCTGATGCACACCTGCATGCTATATTTGTGTGTGCTTCATCCCTCTATAGGTATTAAAGTGACAAGAGGAGATTTTTTTAGGATACGAATTTCTCTCAAATTTCACTGGATCGGTTGTAGACCACCTACCAAGAACGTTTCGAAGGTTTATTGGACAAACAGGTGCAAAAGAAAACCACAAACCTTGTTTTGAACTTTCTGCTATCGTAATCGTTCCCCATAGAAAACCATGCTTTGACTTTCTGTCGTGCATGTTAGAAACTACTAAATCAACATCTTAACACACAAGACAAATAGAAGTTTAGTGTCATTCAGTTGTGGAGGATCGATCTCTAATATAATAAATGCCTAACAAATCAAAAGAATATGGGTACTAGAGACCAAAGTATAAATCCACTTCATTAAAGAGACAACTGCACATTTGAAAAATAGTGCGCCCATCAAGAATTTTTTCAAAATCGAACATATTTGCATGGTTGTAAGGCTTTTATTATACAGCCCTCACCAACCCGAAATGATTAAGACCAAAATCAGCTTCCTTATGGGTTAAACAAACGATTTTATATTTAACGTCGCCTGCGACGTTAAATATTCAGCGGACGACGAAAATGGCGTTTTAACACCAGAACACAGGGTTCACCCCGTATTCATGTTTCCCCATGCTATGCACACTGTTTTATCGGTCTAATAAACCTTTGTGGTTTTAAATAATCAGGAGTAACAGTCAAAAGTTTCATGTAATATACACATGTGTTGATTAGTTATGGAAACCTTCAAAGTTGGCCTACAAATTAACCCGGATGGTCCTTTATCCTCATATCAATTTCCCCATCTTTTTGGGATTGTTATTTTTATGTGTAAAATATATCTCTTTCTTCCAATGGCCTAAGACTATCATTTGAGAGCAAATTGAGAAATTTTGATATTTTGTGAAAATGTGCCCGTGCCGCTTTTAAATTTGGGATTCTTTCACACATAGCTAAGCTACCATCATATGCCAAACTTTTAAGGTCCATTTCATTATGTTCTGATATTTTTCATGTCATTGTGTCCTCTTTAATTATCCAAACTTAAGAAAAACACAGAAATCCTGAGATCAACACATTTTCACATTCACACAGCTTCCTGCCAACATTTATCGTCACCAATCCCCATGGCCCCATTCTGATTCATCAAAAGATCGCATGGATCCCTGTGTTCATCCACTGACCCCAGTACCAACAAATCTTCTCCTCTCCAACAGGCCCCTGTGTAACCAAGATACCAGTCTCATTGTCATGGATAATCCCAGTTAGCTGGCAATTTTAGAAATCAAATAAAGGCTTATTTCCTACCAAAAGGGGGCATTTCATAATCATTTTCAGGAACTTCGATGTTACCTTCGAAGTTATTTGGCATTGCAGGGTGTTTACAAATGCTGTTCAATAGCTCTGTCTCTATATTGTACAGTGTTCATTATATTTTACTTCACAATGAAACTGGAAGTTGTTGAACTGTGCTATCGTCAGGTGCTATCAAAATAGACTACTTTGCGTTTTGTACCTGAATGTAGATTAAAAAAACAATACTTTTCTGAATCAAAAAAAACAGATTTGCGAAAGATAAGGAGAGTATAAGTACTTAGATTTCTAAAAAACATTACATGATGATGTGTACGACTTGTGAAGGTTCTGAATATTTACTAATATTTCCCTGGAGAGACCCACACACAAGTGTTACAACAAGGCGGTTCTCGAACCACAAGTGTCCGCCCTGGTTGCGCGATCACTTGCTTTCTATGAAGTGGTGGGGGGGGGGTCAAATGATATAATAAAGATAACCACATATCCCTTTAAGATAAGTGTTATAAGCAAGTTGAAGTTCACGGCAGAGGCATCCAATTTTTTACTATATCATGGCCTTGCCTCAATCTTTTTTCTCCCGTAGTCCTCGTCACAATTATATTGTAACACCCACTCTTTTATCCACACATCCATTTTTCAACTAAAATCGCCCGATCATTCCTCACCCATCTTACTTTATTCCTGAAATCAGCCGGATATATCTTTTCTTGTGGCCCTATTCTACGCTGGATGGGATTTTTTGGTGGCCTTTTATAAGGTCCCGGCGATGCTGATAATTCCGTTCTTCGACACAAAATCATACAGAGCTTTTACGGCCACGCCTCCAGATGGTA
This sequence comes from Ophioderma brevispina, assembly GCA_023653785.1. Classification (NCBI taxonomy): domain Eukaryota; kingdom Metazoa; phylum Echinodermata; class Ophiuroidea; order Amphilepidida; family Ophiodermatidae; genus Ophioderma; species Ophioderma brevispina. The sequence continues at coordinate 25,602 of JAMKCH010012469.1, read as the reverse complement.
GTAGACCCCGTTTTGATCCCCCGAAGGTCACATGGTCACAAAGGTCACAGGGGTCAAAGATCACAAATGTTTTTCACTTATTTCGACGACTTTTCCCGTTTTTTCCCTGAACGATTCTCCCCTTCTTGCATCGTGGTCCCCCTTTCCCAATCTAGATAATCAACACTCCGCTTATCACCGAGCCTGAAGTATTATTTTTCTTTTTTTATCGCTGTTTCCGATTTTCCGATAACGTTTATTTTGACTTGCGTTAACATGTTTTTTCCATATCTTTGCGTTCTTCTGGGGCCGCAGCCTCCCGCTCAAATATTGCGACCCGGAGCGATGCCATGGGCATCTGCCGCCCTCGCGATTCCTTTACATACCAGAACGCTGTGTGTAGGCGATCGTATATCTTCGATGGCCACCCTGCCCAGTGGGACGCACTAATAAAAGAAGAGATGGGCAGCACATCTAGGAATAAGCTTTTTTGCGTATCTCATCTAGACATCCCTCACTGCTTCGGCGATTGAAATTTCCCGGCCACCCTTTACCCCGAAAATAAATCCACTTATCTATTTCCCCCGTGGACTCAGGGTCGGAGATACTCTGGGGGTGGGCTAGGGAGGACAAATATGGAGCTTTTAGCGTTAGTCCCCAGGAGAGCGGAAGAGAGGAGGGGAGGTCGAAGCACGATGGTCGTGTGGCTGTCGTATCAAAGTATCTTCGCAATATTGCGCATTTATTTTCCATATTGTGTGTAGCCACTAGCTTGTTCCGCTTCTTTTCCCACAGGCCAATTGAGTTTCAAGATCACGAGTGGGCTAGAGAGAGGTATGCTTGAGGGTGGTCAGGGCCAAGCTCTTGTTCGTTCGTAGGGGACGCGCCAAAGACCACCTTTGCGTAGGCGGTCCGCCTTAGAAAAGGTCTTTTTTCCGCGGGAGAAAGCGCGCTATGTCCCAGCGCTCCGACCATTACAATAAGGAAAAAATAGGGGGATGAATGTAATCCACTTAGATTGAAAGAGCTGGGTTTTTGTATGGTAACGCGCCTCACTTCACGGGGTCCGGTTACGACGTCGCTCCGGGTGCGACGGGGACACGATCCGTATGTGTGCCCCAGCAGGATTGTTTTCTCCGCCCGGGCACTTAATACCCAACCCAACCTGTCTTAATCAGGGCGAGACGGGCGCCTGGGATAGGGACGTGGGCAAGATTAACAAAAAATTGAAGGCGGGGGGAGTCCCATTAAGCTCCAGTCACTAAGATAACTGCATCGTAGGGTGTGGGCAATGCGAAATGAGGACTGGATGGGGGGGCTAAGTTGATAAATCTTAATTCAAGAAGAAATAGCCTATTTTGGATGCTTTTGGAGAATTTTTATTATACCAGGGTTAAGCCAATGGGGGGATCGACCACGTGTGGGTATAGTGTCTGGCTTTAGTCCTCTTAACAACGCAGAATATGTCCTGATCGCATATTTGGAAAATTTGGTCTGGATTTGAAAAGCTTCGTAACGTAGACTTCCATATAAATCAAAATAAGAGTTTAAAATTGTCGCACATTTGTTATGGTATTCTGCCCTAATTTTCTTCTGCCCAATAGCTTACTCTAAAACGATTCCGACAATCCACATCGCAGGCAAGTATGTTGACGTCAAAGTGATGACCATCGTTGACGTCGTTGTGACCATCATTCGCAGTGTTGCCACTTTCCTATAACTGCGATCGATGTGCTTTTTATATCAAATAATTAAAACACACGATAATGAACAATATGTCATTCTGGTAACGTTATTATAACATTTTAAGTATTAATTTCATTAATCCATCATATTACAGTGTCAGCCAGACATTGAGTCAACAAACCACGATGGTTTGTGGGTCATCCTTTGATGTCACGAGGATAGCAAAATTGGGCGCTTTGATCAATTAAGCCGTGGCGAAAATCCGCCTGTTTCTTTCTTTCTTCGTAATGTGTCAAAAAAGCAAAAATTAAATGCCTCTATTTGTTAATTTTACATCAAACTTGTATTATTTTTTTCGGGAATTTGTTATGTTTATGTACATATATTTTATGAATTAAGTCAGAACTGGAGTGACACAAATCTTGACATATATCCTATAACATCTTTTGAGGGTCCCCACCAATATTACCAGAAAACATACTAATTACAAATTTTTGAGTTATCAGTCGCAGCCATTTTGGATAGTACACTAAAGTTAGCTTATATTGGAAATTGTATGTTAATAAAGTGTGGATACAACGAGCAGCTTTTAAACCATCTACGTAATATTCCTGGGTGTGTATAACCTTTCCTGGGTTAATCAGCAAAAACATGGGAACTATCTTCTCATCTTAATTTTGATGGAGGAAAGTGTGAGGGGGGATGTTGTCGAACAGGGCCCGTTCCCCAAAATTGTGCGTAACCCTACGTGTACACTTACCTCATTGCGTATGTCCTACATAGCAGAGACCTATTTCATATACCAGTGCATGTGGGATCAATTGAGTCCACTTCCACAAGGACATGACATAGTATACACGTAAGTTTATGACTGAGTTTCGGGAACGAACCCCTGGTCATCAACCATAATGCCAATTTTCTTAGTGGTTTATCCTTCCAACTCACAAATTAATTACGTAACTGGAGTTGGCATGCAATAGTATACATACACTGAAAACACTTATGGTTTCTTTAGAAATCCCATACACTGACAGCCGAATGATCTCATTTTATAACCAAATACATTTTAAAGGAATAACTGTTGAAAGACAAAAAAATACATCATTCCTCGGACCGCTAGTGTCGCCTGCGTCGCGGTTCGTGAGATATTACCTAACTGACCTTTGCCCCTCATCAACAATGATGGATCGCCATGTTGCACCTATCTATTCAGGTTGGTGTCCAATTGCCTTCACTTTCAAATTAAGGTCAATTTTTACATTTTCAACCCATTTTACAACTTGACCCTCACATGACCTTTGACCTTGGGATGTGACTTTAACCTCATCAACAAATTAGGGATCCCCCATCGTTGCACCACAACAAACCCAAAACCCAAAAAGCCAAAGCAGCCCAAAATCATTCTTCACTTGTTTATTTCCCCTTATACTTGGTCCACCCATATTTAAGCTCACCAGAAAATGCCACATATTTTCCCACTAAAGGTACTTAATCCTGTCCATTCCCCTTTTGTTGTTAAGGCTAGAAAAACGTATGAGAGTAAAAGAATTAGATGGCGGGAAGGACGCGCGGAGCGTCTGAATTGATGTGGTAAGAACGCGAGTTGCCAGCGTATGCTAGGACATAGCGATCCGGAGAGCGGGAATGGCGACATACACATGTCATGGAAGAAACTGGGTGTCCAAAGAGTATTAAGCTGTCTGCGCCGCGGACGTGTAGAGAGGGACGCTTAAACCCGACTTTTTTCACCCGGAAACCGAGCGAGTATAGGAAAGGAATTCACCAACCCAAAGATATATTGTTGTTGAAAGAGAGGTTGGCTACACTTCCCCTCCGACCCGGCCGGCGTATATTGATATTGTGGAACGGTTCCACCTTTGAGCACTAATGTTATGCCGCCGAAGCCGTCTTAGTACCGCACCCCTTAGTTTAATCGTGGCCGTGGACCCTCATTTTCTCTCATCGTTCGAGGCTGCAAGGGTACGGCGATAACAACCTCGTTGCCTACGTAAATGGTTAAGGAAAAAGATCGCAAGCTGAGGACGTGTAGTGGCGTAGTGTCTTATTAGTTGGACAACCCTACTACACAAATTATGGAGGGATGATTCGTCGGTTGGCGCTGGCCTTATGAATGTTGTAACTCATAGGCGGCCACGGGTGGAGGTAGTGTTCCCCTCGAGAAGTGGGAGAGGCGACGATTCTGCGTCTCTTCACCGTACCTATAATCGCCTTTGGCTTGAAGAGAAAGGAAGGATGGTTGTAGTCTATTGAACATTGCCAATGAGGGTTTGGTCGGGTCCGCTGTAGTTGTGGTGTAACTATTCGCAGATCCATATCCTTGTCGGGTACCGTAGGAAGTTGGTCAATATTTATGTGTTCTGGGTTTGAAAGGAATGCGAGCCGGTTCAGTTGCCGTATCCTGTCCCCGACGGTGGGGACTCATGTTCTTGACTCACATGAAGTCATAGATGACGAATGAGGCGCAAGGGCAAACCCAAAAACGCCGTAGGTATCTCCTGGAAGGTTGGACGATTTGGTGTCACCGTCAGCCTCCCGCGGTTCGTTTTCTTTCTGCGGTTCCGCAATTCTCCAGAGAGCGATTACTCGTATCAAGCGCCGATAATAGGAAAGGGGAAACACCGGCATGGTCCTAATTACTTTTCTGCCAACCCCCCATGAAGGGGTGCCCTAGGTAGCGCGCTCCTGTGCACGGACCCCGCTGACAGCGCCCCCAATCTACCAGCTGAAACCCCACCCTAAAGCTTTTTGCAACAAAGTGAATCCCTATGTGTCGTCCTGCCTTTAGGGCAGGCGACACCAGAAATTAAAGAGACATTGAAACATACTCATGACCAATCTATACATGATATACACTTCATCTTTAATTTCCTGTGGATCACCTGATCTTTGCCGGAAATTCTTCAAGTCTCTCCGGTCGTTATTCACGTCCCAGGTCATCCAGATAAGATTCCCACACCGAATTATTCGGACCGCCTAGTTCCCTCAGGACCGTTTCGTCTTCTTTAGAGGCCCCCCCTTACTCCGAAAATAATTTAGCCATTTCCTTTTTTTCTCTTCTTCTGCTACCTTGGCTAGCAGACTTGTAGTGGATCCTAATTATCAATTCAGGGCCTCTCGACCGTACGTCGAAGACTCGTCATCGTTCGTTTGCTGTTCTCCCCAGGCCCCCATGCAAGTAAGTCATGCAGGAAAATGATTGATCGCTATTGACTTTTTTTCGGTGAGTGCCAGCGGCGCCCCTGTCTGATTCTCACCAACTTCGCCGTAGTCACACTTTTTCCATCTGGGGGGTTCTCTACCCCAGCTCTCGCCGAGAACCAGTAAATTTTTTTCGTCTGGCTCTATTTCTTTCCCGTATACATTATTATATTTCCATAAAGAAGCAACCAGCCAATCATTTCTCAGGCCGCTAAGTTTTTTTACATAAAAAATTTTGTAAATGTACATTTACCCGCATTATTGACTCTCACCAAGAAAGGCGCCCTTCCTAGTCAATAGATCCTCCACTACAAGAGACTAATAGCTGTCTGTTAATGTTAAGAGTCGCTACAATTCCTTCTGTAAATTCATATTGTCTAATGATGTTCGCTTCTGTTATTATGAAATTTTCACCTACATAATTCAAAGCTGTTTTTTTTCTATGGTTTCACCTATACTATCATTCAACTATCAAACAATTCTTTTCTATTAGATTCATTTATTCCCTTTTTAATCAATGCACTGTAACCACTGTATTGTTTCTCCCTCGAACCGGAAATTTTGACTTCGTTTTTTCTCCCCCCTCTGCTCTCCACTAAGCTTTCCCTGGGAAAGTTTTCCTGACTCCCTGATCCTGCGGTACGCTCCCCCCCCCCTCTCTGTCACCATCACATTAAATAAGGGGTTATGCGTACATGTGAGCTGGGTACCAGAAACACCTAAGCAGATTAATGGTAGTTCGCGTCTCGTTTTGCAACCCGCCACGCTCCAGGGTATTCTTTCCCCTTCGTTCCTCGCACCTGACGCAAAATTGTTCTTCCTTGTTCCAGGTCTGTACCAATCCCACAAAACTGCCCCCCTTTTTTCACCGTGCTGCATTCGGCCCCCTGTCCCCCCTACATTTTGTCCCTCGGAGCGACGTCCCCTCTTCTTAACCACGGAGAACCCCCGTTTTCCTCTCTCCTGCCGCCCTTATTGCTAGATCTTTCTGTTTTCTATTTTTATTACGTTGGGGACTGCCTTGCGCTTTATACGTATCCCCCTGGTCCTTTTTTCCTTCCTGAAGGCGGTAGGATTTGCGCCCTTCCCCTCTTCCTTTTCCTCCTGCCAGCTTGTCTCCTCCCTCCTTCGTTTGTCCCCCTCCGTTGCATAGCGCTTCTGGCCCCACGCCTGGGAACGAAACTTTCAGCTGTCTGCTCCTTTACTATTGTATTTGCATTCCGTCCACCTCTCTCCTCTGTTAAACCATTCCACTGTCCCACTGGAAGCTGTAGACTGCCTAGGGTGGCGTCAGTGTGATTTCTTCGTCAGGCAGACCCTCTCTTGTGGTAACGTGACCTTCTCAGGAACATTAGATATTTTCAAGGCCACACTGCTTACTTCACTGGATCGGTTGTAGACCCACTACCGAGAACGTTTCGACGGTATTATTGACAACCGATGTCAAAACCAACACCACAACCCCAAACACATTTGTTTTTAACTTTCTTCTATCGCAAGCAAGTCACAGTCATTCATCCCCTTAAACAATAACCCCGCGAGGGTAGCATGGTGTTCACCGAATTTCTTTTGCATATATCACATTAATTCTCCAGGACCCTCTAACATAGACACCCTCTTCTATACCCATCCCGAGGTCGCGGGTTTCTCTATCATCGCCTCATACTTCATAAAATTGCGCGCTCCTGTTATAATTTCTCGTTGTGGAGTCCAGCATTACCTGCATTTTGCCGTATCGAAGTAACGCTGGGAAGATTACATGGTTATCTGTGTCCCCAATACAGGGAGGGAATATAAAAGTGTGTGCAGATATGGCTTACGTTTCGGTAGCTCCTCTCCCTCATTTGTCATTGGTTCCCAAGAGGAATAGGGGACAGACAGGTAGTAATCGAAGAGATGGTGTATATCCCAGCCACACAACCGCTTGCGAAAGGTAGTAAAACCTGTGGCCACTTCCGCGTAAATTAATTCCCAATCTTTGCAAGCAAGACTGCACAGAACGGTATTGTTGCTTATTAAAGGAGTAGAAGGGGAAGACTCATCCACGAGCCTAGGATTGCCCATGCCCGGAATTACGGCCCACGTCGCCGACTGTTTTCTTCCTATATTATCCCTCACGTCCCTGGTACCACGCGCTTTCGCCAATTCCTCATCCCCGGCTCTCTTTCTCTTATTGTTTGCTTGGCTAGGAAAAGTGCGGGAGGAAGGAGATGGTGAGAGAGGAAAGAACATTGAGTAAGACAGGGAGACAAGTAAGGAAAGTTAGATCCGCGTTAGCTCGGACGCACGAGCCCACGGACAGGAGCAGGGGGGGTGGAAACACAGGCAATGAAGGGGAAAGGAGTTGACGTGTAATCCTTGCCCATAAAAGCCGAGCATATAGTGGGAGGTGGAGCGATGAGGTCGGGGAGTTTCTACCTATCCCACTCCTCGGGGGGTAGATGCCCTCGGGAGTCTCTACGGAGTTCTCGAGGCCTCGCGTTGATAACCTAGTTGTTTTTCCCGACACCGCGCGAAAGTTCCAACTCTGGGGGGTAGCGACCCATGGGTCACGTCCCTCGCAAATAGGGTCACATCCGCCCAAGTGGTCAGGGCTCCCGAAAAAGTGGCCATCATATGTGGTTGTCCGAAGAATAGGGAGGACCTATCCTTTATCTTATCCACCCACCTGCTCCGCTTCCATTGAGGAAGGGAAACAAGGAAGGAGAAAAGAAGGAGTAGAGGTGATTCCGTCGCACTAAGCGGTCCTTCCCGTAGTCCTTTTCTTTATCCATGTACGAAAGTCCTGACCCGAGAAGGGGTCTACGTGTGTAGAAGCATTTGATCACCCCTGCTTACAAACCAAAACACACGATAGAATTGGGGGCGAGAAGTGAAGGGGGTAACACGCTATTGTTCATGAACGGGATCGGGGCAAGGAATTACCTCCTACGACCAGGATATCTCCGAATCTCCTTATGATAGGAGGTGGAAGGGAATCGAGGAATACCGGTATCCAGGGGGGCAGGAGTAGGGAAAAGAAGAAAGGGAGGAGAAGGGGAAAGAAGGAAGAGTAAAGCAGGAAGATTGAGAGGGAGAAGGCTTGAGAGAGGATTGAAGGGTAGGGGGGGAAGCGTGCAGGACGAGGTGAGAAATGCAGGTAGAGTGACAGGGTTAATAAGAGAGTCTGTTGGGGTTCAGTCACGTAATCGAAAATTCGGCTCAACGTAATCTTCACGGAATGCCCCATGAGCCCCGGTGGTGTGGTTAGGGCGGACCGGGCTCCAGGGAGAGGAGAGAAAGGCTGAATCTTGTCGGAGTGGCATCGGGGGTCAGGCGTTCGATAAGGGCATTTAGGGGATTAACGCAGGAGAAGGGGGAGGAGGTGTCTCCACTTAACTTAAAATTCATCTCGGCTGAAGATGAGTCCAGCTGCGTAACGTCTTATGCTTAATGCCAATTAATTTTAATTGTCATCTATTGATCAGGTAACACAGCGGTGAATGTAATTTTTTAACAAAAAGGAAAGTGGGGTGTTCGTTAGGGTTCTAGTTTGGGTCCCCCTAAAAATCCCCCCGTTTTATCTTCGACGTCTTAACTTGCTTCCCAGGCGCCTGGACGTAAAGGAACAGGGAGCTCACCCGCCTGATACGGGATTTTTCTCAGTCGGACCTTGTTTTTTAGGCTGTAAATAGACAGCAGGACCCAAAACTACCTACTTCTTCATATCTTTCATTGGCTTCCTGTGAAACAGAGATTTTTCTTTTACAATGACTTTTATGTTTTTAAGTCTCTTGATTCATGGCTCTCCGTATCTCTTTCAAACTGTTTTTTCAAGTTACAGGTTCCAAAAAGAAAACCTTAGGTCGTCCAAAGATTGTCTAACGGTTGGATTAAACCAAGGTACTCGAGTAAAAGCCTGTGATAAAACTTTTACTGTTTGTGTGCTTCAAATTTATGGAACAACCTTCCTGTTCTCAATAGGCAGTCCAGTATCTGTAAACCGCCTTTAAAAGGCACTTAAGACACACTTGTTTTCCTATTTGAATTATTGTTTTTCCATTATTTTATAATTTATTGGGGCTCATTTCTCTCACTTTTCTTTTTATTGTAAGCGGCCTTGAGCCTTTGGGGAACGGCGCTTCATAAATGCTAGTTGTATGTATGTATGTAAGCCATTCCAACTATGTAAAAAAAAAGAATCTGGAAATCTCCTCATGTCCTTAAAACAAATACAATTTCATTTATTTAAAAAAAAAAAATATATTTAAACACACAAAAACATGTAGTCTCTGGAACAGTGTACCTCACATGAATTATGTGATGCCCCCCTTAGCCACGAGAGGATAATCCTACCTGTTTTTAGACTTTGAGCTGTACATTGAATACTCAAACCCAAGCAATTGGATAACAAATTCTGTATAACCACATTTAAATGACACAACCCTTGTGTAAAATAGTAGAAAATATTAAACTCTCATTTTGCCTGTTTTTTCTAATAAAGCTTGTATATGTTACTTTAAAATGAATACAACAATCACTTCGATCACTTGCTTTTATTGACCTCCTGTGTCCAATAGATATGCAAAATGCCGGCAAAAATTAATGCTAAAACATATGTTTTATAAATCCTATAACTGAGGCCGCCCCCGATTACCTTCCAATGTTACTTTGAAACATTGCCCTTTCCCTTCTTGAGAAGTGGAATGCCCCCAAAATACCTACAATAAAAAAACAACCCCCATAAAGAATGGTCTGACCAGTGACCCCGGGTCACACCCAGTCAAACCCTTTGCTCTCTTCTCTCATTCCGTTTTGGCCCTAAGCCCACAACGACGCACAAACTATTCATTTGTGGGGCGTCACAGGCGGGGAAGGCAACATTGGGAAGGTAATCAGTCCTCAGTTTATATGACTATAAACAAGTGTTTTAGAATCAACATTAACACACTGAGCTGATTACGCTTTACACCAATGTTGACTGAAACATTGCATTAACCTTCGTATGAATCTTTTCAATCAACACCAGACTGCCCCCCTACTAGTCGAGGTGCAAAGGGGACGAGAACATGTGGTAGTCTCCACGACATCACTTCGCAAATATTCGCGATACTGACCCCGCAGAGATAGACCCAAGATGATGTTACGTTTATGGACAGAATGGGCGCAAGCTTGAGAAATTCCTACTACCACTCCGGAGTCATTAATTACAAGCGCATATCCATCACAATCTAGGTAAAAACTGTTATAACATATCACGTCCTCTTTTGAAAAATTCCCCCCTCTCTCCCCTATTCAAATGTTGAGCCACCTCCTGTACTCAGTAATTGTCGGAGTATTATCCGCGGCTTATACGTTGTTTTCAAAGGCTTCAAGGATGCCGCGGCTTATAAAACCGCACGGCTTATACATTGATGTCTGAAGTGTGAAACCACAAGAATAATAAAAAATAAAAATTAACGCGCCCGCCGACAATCTGAAGACTCAGGTTCTCAACTGTGTTATTTGGTATTATTACTGTCACTAAGCCTGTATTCAAAACTTTCCGTTTTGGTATGTTAAGTGTTGTCCCACATTGATAACCATGTATCACCACTTGAATGCTTTTATCCACACGAAGTACTTTCAATCCATTAAAAGCTTCATTCATTCAAAGCGGTACCTTTGTGTTAAATGACGACACCTCAATCATTAAGGTCGATGCCCACATAACAATTGGTGTAATTCTCACAACAACGGCTGTTGCTTATTCACGGGGAAAAGGGCTGACAATTAAATTCAAATAACCTCAAGATTTCATTTTTAACCTCTTTGCGCTTGTCCAGAAAATTTGTTCACCTCGGCCTCACAATGTAGACAACCACAAATATTTTAAAACCAACTAGCTGGTTTAATTGTCTATCTTTAAACGTTAATTTGCCCTACCAATACAACAGTATTTTGACAATAGTACAAACGTACCTGCAAGCATTGGAGAGTTTTTTCGGTCATGTAACCCGGGTTAATATCAAGTGTTGCCGGAGCAGCGTGAACCGTGGTTAGATTGAAGAGGGCCCCTGGGAACCAGCCAAGCTCGCGTGTTTCTGGGAATTCACCATGTCACGTCACGTGTATTGCGACATTCACAATCCCCACTTTCCTCATTCAATTGCATTGACCAGTCCCGTTTTACTTTGATTCCACAGGATTCTCAAATATATTTATGATTTTTCTGTAATTGTGAATTTTCCTGTTTATCTTTTTTCCTCTTCAATTGTTTTTTTTTAAACAAAAATGAGTACAAGGTTTAAGTATTAGTTTGCGGGGCGAAAAAGGAGCTGAGTTCGTGCTCACACATTCCTGATCAGCGGTGAAACAAGGAGTTAAGCAACGGTCGGGCCCGGTCGGGCTTGGATGGGGGGACCAACAACCAGGTATGCTCCGTGTATCTTTGTTGTTTTTGAACTAATCCCTTCCAATCTATGATACATTTTTGTTTTCCCTCCCTAACCATTATTATTAAGAAACCCTTGCCTGCTAAAGTTTCTAACGAAAAGAGACAATTTGTAACATTTTTTCGTTTTTTTTTTTTTCGCACGTGTACGTATTGAACGTATCGACTAGTGGCACTCAACACTAAACCTTTAAGACTTTTTGTTTGTATTTTCTTACTTTTCTTACGGCCTATATCCGAAATCGACTATCATTTTATAAATCAGTTCTTTAAATAAGTTTTTGTTTCCATTTTCTCTACATTTTATAAGTTTAATATACATTTTTTTTATTATTGGGTTTACTCTATCAAGTTTTTCAGTTTATAGTTATTAGTAAGTTTTTATATTTCAGTTTATATTATTCAGTTTATATTTATTCAGTTTATACTTTAATCATTTTACCTTTAAACTGTATTCAGTTTTTTTCAAATTACTTGTGTATATTTAATTCCGTTTATACTTATTCGTTTACATTTATATTTTCAGTATTACATATAATTACGTTAATTTATTGGGGTTACTATCTAACTCAGTTATTCAATTTTATAGTTTATTCAGTTTAATTTATTTCAGTTTATATATTTATGGTTATATTGCTATATTCAGTTTATACTTATTCATTTTACATACAAACTTATTCAGTTTAATTTTAATTACTTTATATTTATTCAGTTTATTCCTATTCCACTTTTCATTTTATTCGTTTTGATCCTTTTCTCTTATCAGTTTCATTTATATTTACTTATATTATTTCTGTTATAATTTATATATTTTGATTGTTCTATCGCTCTTCTTCTCTTTCTTCCCTTTACTCTCTCTTCTATCAGGTCGCTTCTACCTCTCTCTCTCCATCCGTCTCTCTCTCTCTTCTCTGCCTTCCATCCCCCAGACCAAGTAAATAGTGATGAAGAGTGAGAAGAATAAACGATGAAAGGACAGCTGCGATATTTGGGATTGGGGAATTGGACAACATTCTTACCGCAAAACTCGCAAAAGAGGGATGGACCATTCTCTTGTTTTCTTTTTGTTATTTGACAACACAAGTCTCATCAATTAGATATGATGATTCTGATAATGGTATTGTCGGAGTGGGTTCCCGTAATCCCCCTGACTCGTCCCTTCGGGGACGCGCTAGTTCTGTGGTTACGGATTCAACAGGCTCCTTCTTCCTTGGTAGTAAACGCGTTCCGCAGGCGTAGCTTCTATGGAGGATAGTGACTAGTCCAAGGGCGCCGACACACCAATATTAGTCTCTTCCTACTATTTATATGACCTAATCGTGCTGTATACAAAAATCTAGCCACTGCATGTGAAAACATACCTAACAAAACGTAAACGAAGAGTTTGAAAATGGGAATATGTTCGGGCCGTATTTCTTGACTTAGCTTCCATGATTTTCATGTGCAATGAATATATTTTATAAAAAAAATATGTATACAATATAACAATAGTCACAACGTGCGACATATACTGACCTATAACTATGCGTATAAACATGAATACTCCGTTGTTTTCTCAAAATAGTACACGTTATACACGATCCTAAAGTCGGCTGCCGCTGGTGCGGCTTATCTGGCGTTGCGGCTTATACGTTAAGGTCTGAATCTTAATAGGGCGATTTTTAGGCCCTGTTGCGGCTTATACGCCGCGCGGCTTATATTCCGAAAATTACGGTACTGCAACATCCTTGTCACTTCTCCCAACATTGATTGATAGGGGTGGGGAGGGTAGGTTTGAGAGGACAAGTTCTCGTCTTCATTGCAAACATGCCAATCATCCAAAACAAACTACACATACAGTGCAAAATCGACCATATTTTACACTGAGTGATAAGTGTTCTAACAACTTTTTTTCCCGGATTGAGGGCGAAATGCAAAATATTTTCATCTATTTTAGTTTTTGGGTCATAACTTTTTAATTTGGATGCAGATATTTAAAAAAACCAACTTTTCAGCAATTATATATACCTTCTTGCCTTTTACTCCAGAAAGATTGTTAAATATGGACTCGTTAGGAATGGTCACTGAAAATATCTCCGTGTGAATTATACAGTTTTAAAAATCCTTTGTACGTTCAATCGGAGAATTTTAAAAGTTTTAACTTAAAAGACGTTCAATTTGTAATTGTTTCATTTAGTTGCGTTGTGTCTTTGATTGACAATGTCTAGAGTAATAAAATTTTTCTAATTAGGGTACGGTCAATGCTATAAGTGCCGAAATGTGACATGCGTGGAATACTCTGCACAAAACGTAGACAAACCCCGAAGTTCTATTAATGCCGCAAAACACACGACAACCTTAACCTTGCTATTCTTCTTCCTCATTATCAAGAGAGACTTTTGATGACTTCCACGAACGGGTTTATTCGGATGCGACCAACTGGCAATACCTCAAGAAACATATTAACCAACCATTTACAACAATCAACTCCATATTGATTGCAACTCATCATTAAAAGAAGAACAAAGAATAAATACTGACTTTGCAGGAGCAGGCACCACCGGCATATAGAAAAATACAACGTCGCGGGTTCTCGAACCGCTAATATCCCCCCTGGCGGTGATCGGTTTCCAATTTTTTAAATAATCAGCTGCAAATACGCCCCCCTTAAATTAAAAACCCTAAAATAAAATCCCCTTAACACCCAACCCCCCAACCCCCCCTTAAACCTGGGCAACCCCCCTTCAACTCGTGCCACCCCTTAAACCACAACAAGCCCCCTTTAAGAAGCCCAGACAAAAAACCCCCCCTAAAAAAACCCGGACACGCCCCTTGAACCCGACAACCCCCCTTACAAAAACCCCACACATCCCCCTTAAGCCCAGACAACCCCCTTAAACTAACCCGGACCACCCATGTGCACGTCCCGCATGCATACGCACATGCGCGCATACATGCATGCTCGTGCATGTGTGTACGTCTGCGCATGTATACCCATATTAGTGCCACAAAACCCCTTAACACCCAAAAACCGCCAACCCCCCTTAAACACCCAAAAATCCCCCGTTCACCCAACCCACCAACCCCCCTTAAACCTGGACAACCCCCCTTACCCTTGTTGTCAACCCATCCTTAAACAAACCACAACATCCCCCCCTATCCCAAACACCCACCCCCCTTAAAAAAACAACCAACCCCTGACCACCCCTTTAACCAACAACACCACAAAAAACCCTTACCACCCCCTTACAAACACCCCCACCTCCCCCTTAATATTTCCACTACAACCCCCGCCCCTTCCAACCGCGGACAAAGCTGCCCCCCTTTCAAAAGCACCAAACAACCCACCTCCCCCACCCCCCCACCACTTCCCCCCCCCCCCACCCCTTAAAGCCTGGACAACCCCCCCGTAAACCCGCACCCCCCTTAACCTGGACAACACCCCCTTAAACTCGAGCAACCCACCTTAAACCACAACAGAGCCCCCTTAAGCCCAGACAACCCCCCCTTAAACATGGACAACCCCCTTTAATTTAAAAAACACAACAAAAAAAAAACCCGGAAAACCCACCTTAAATCCCCCACAATCCCCCTTAAGTTAGGACAACCACCCTTAAACCCATACGACCCCCTAAAAACCAAGACAACCCCCTTAAACCCCACAAGCCCCTTAACGAACCCAACAAACACCCCGCTTAAATCTTGACAACCCACCTTAAAAACTGGACAACCCCGACATTAAACTCTTGCAACCCACCTTAAACCACAACATCCCCCTTAGCCCAGACAACCCCCCTTACCACCCCAACATCCTCTTAACCACACCCCCCTTAACAGATGGACAACCCCCCGTAAAGCTGGTACAACCCCCCTAAACCCGGACAACCCCCCTTAAAAACCCGGACAAACCCCCTTTACACCCAGCAACTCACCTTAACCCCCAACAATCCCCTTAAACCACAACACCCCCTTAAAGCTTGACAACCCCCCTTAAACGCCGTACAACCACCCCTACCCGGACACCCACCTTAAACCTAATCATCGCGAGAGTACATGATTCCACCCCTCCATCAGTTTATAAAATCGTACTTATGGATCTTCAGATATAGTTTGGTTACAGCTTTTTGGGTAAAAATACCCCAAAAATTAACTCATTAATTATTAGGCAAATAGGTAACCTAATTAGGCATCTGGCCATCCCCATATCTAATCAGATGAAGGGCATGGTGGCAGTCCGCTCCCACCCCCACGTTACATCACCATAACCCTTATGGGTCTCATGTTATCGCGTTCACACGCTTGTGTTTTGGACAAAAACCGCCTACGCAGACCGCCGCCGACTCGCCCGCCCGACGTCCTTTGATGATTGCATAATCCCCCGTCTGTCTTCTGCTTTCAGCCCAGTGGGATAAAAAGGAAGAGCAAGAAACTAAGGACAGTTTGCAATGAGTGCTACTTTATTCAATTCAATTAGTATTTCAAAAAAGGCCTTATTATACTTCTATTAATGAAATATCTTTCTTCTATAACAATTGCAGGAAAAAATTGACAAAAATCATAAATTACTGTGTTACCACTTTGGGAATCATTGCAAAATACATAATGTACTCATGCATATATATAACACACACACAAACACACACACTCCACAATCACTCTCTCACTCATTCGCTCGCTCTCTCACTCTTTGTTCCAATACCCCAAAAATATTAAAAACTAAAGGCATCAGCATGGGTCGAAAACCCATTATAGTTTATTCTTGAGTTCGCCTCTTATAATCCTATTCTCCTACTTGCAAATCTGTTATTTTTGGGATCGTGGAATGTACACTTACAATTAGTTTAAAACGGTAAAGTGTTTGAACAATTTACCATAGAAATGGATCTAATATTTCAGATTTGAACCATGAAAACATGTTCCCAAATATTAACTGAGATAAATGATGACTGGGGGCGATGAAATCAATCCAGACTTTTCTGCTTAAGAATGTATAGTTTAGGCGTTTTCACAACAACTTACCATTGGAACGAAGGGGGAAAACCAGCCACGACTAAATCTTTTTTAAACTGATACGGTAAAATGTCAAAGACGAACGCCACGGTTCAATCTGGTTAAACGCAAAAACAAATTTACCATTAGCCTCATTGTAGTGTCACAGTTAACCTTAGCATATAACAATGAACTGTGTCCTGTGGCCATTAAATCCCATGTATGCATGCGCTGTATATGTAAAAGTCCCTGACCGTGGACAAGTTAAGCTAATATGACTTAGCGGTAATTCTGTTAGACTTGCAGCAAATGAAAACGTTCCGTGAGTTCGAGCCTCTCTCATTCCCTTTTTTTTTTTACTTTTTAAAGGTTAAAGCAATGCAAGCAAACTCAAGTAAAACAATGAACATTACCACGCAAGATGTTTTGCCATTACTTTTGTGGAAACTTTTTTTTACATGACAAAAAAAAAATGACAACATCTTTTCCCGGATCAGGACATGCGTAATCTTTCACTATAGGCCGTGTTTAAACCAAAATTGAGGGGAAAACTACTAAAACATTCATGAATTTTTTAGTAGCGATTTGCCTAGTTCTATGTTAGGGCATATGTTTTGTTCGCTATATAGGCCTTGTCTATACTTTCATCCACCTCAGTGGCCCGCCTGGAGAGAATTGCAAAAAGAGATGCCAAATTGAAGGGGAAACGTTCATGAATTTTTTAGTAGCAATTGCCTTTGGTCAAAAACCCCCCGTGATAGGGCAATGTGGTTTGTTCTTATTGCCTTGTTTAACTATACTCTCACACCTGCCGTGGCCCTGCTACGTTAGAGAATGCAAATCGAGAACCAAAACTGAGGGGAAAAGATTGAGGAAGGTTTTAGGTACCGATATTGCCTTTACATGTAAGGACTTGCACTTTTCATCAAACGTATGTCCTGACATGCAGAAAAGGCAGATGGCGGGGAAACATTCATCATCTTTTTTCCCCTCAATTTTGGCATCTTGAATTTGCATTTTTTTAGCTTAGACGGGTTTGGGGAGCGTTGTTTTTTCTTTTTCAAAGTTTCCCTGCCGTGGCCCGGCTGGTGAAAAATTTTCGCTGCCGTGGCCCTACTTGGTGAAAGTTTCGCTGACGTGGCCCTGCACGTGAAGGTTCATCAGCCTGGCCCTACTTTGTGGATTGTTTCGCTGGCCGTGGCCCTGCCACGTGAAGGTCGCTGCCGTGGCCCTCTCTTTGGTGAAATGTTTCGCTGGCCTGGGCCCTGCCACGTGAAGTTCCGCTGCCGTAGCCCTATTGTGAAAGTGTTTTCGGTGCCGTTGGCCCTGCCACTGACAGTTTCGCTGCCGTGGTCCTACTTGGTGAATTGTTTCGCTGCCGTTGCCCTACTTGGTGAAATGTTTCGCTGCCGTGTCCCGACCATGTGAAGGTTTCGGGCTGCCGTGGCCCTACTTGTGTAACAAAGTCGCTGCCGTGGCCGCTTGGTAGAAAGTGTACTTTTACGGAGCCTTGTGCGGTATAGTTCCTTCATTTGGCCCGGAGATTTACCCGTATTCCTGCTGACCAAATTTTCCGCCACATGCCTGCTTCCTTCCGCAAACCTATCTAGAATGGCGCGCTGAAGCCACATACCTTATGCATTAGAGAGTCCTGTGCCAGCCCGTATCTGATTGTAGTCCCCCACGCCGGTAGGCTGCTGTTAAGTTATGATGTGATCGAAATCCGGCCTGAAGCGGCTGGGGCCTGGTTCGGGACCAGAACGTATATAATAGGTATACTTACCTCTCTAACGTGGCCATGAGCCACGGCAGTGACTTCTTTATCTTACCCGGCAGGGCCACGCAGCGAAACACATGGTGTACCTGGGCATCCCCCTGATCTCTAACCAGGACCAACCTTGGACAGGTTTTGGTCAGAGAGGGGTATTGTTTATTGCGCCAACATTTTTTGCAGTAGCAGACGGGACGTTTTCCCATGGTAGGTGATTTTACGAGGCGACTCTCCGCTGGAAAGAGCTAAAAATGGACAAGTGTCGTCCAGAGCGGACCGCTTCCTTGGTCTTAGCGGTAAGAGTGGTTCTGGGTTTTGATCCATGGCCGGCTCGCCCTTGCCAGTATTTGTCGGCTGATAGGTAGTGCACTTTGCGCCAACATTTTTGTTTACGCAAACAGTCCGGTGTTTCCAACTAGGGGTGAGTTACCGGAGCGGCCTCTCCGCTGGAGAGAGCTTAAAATAAATTGGACAAGTTCCGTATGCAGAAATCTCTGGATTTTGAGCTAGGACGCTTTCGGTATCGGTACCCTTGGTTGTGGTCCAAAACTGTACATGCGCAGTAAGGTAAAAAAAGGCCGGCCTGTAGTGGCTGGAGCCAGGTTCGGGACCGAACGTAATATAGATAAGAGGGGTGGTGTGGTCTGACGTGGAACCGATTCACGAAGCAAATTAACGGTAGACGGAACATGACCCGGTTCCTATTGCTCTTTACCAAGAGAATCACCCAGATCCAATAGGTACAACTGTTGGGTGAAAAGTGACTAAGTCCAGCGCGGACGCGCTTCCTTGGTCTTTGCGGTAAGTGTTCTGGTTTTATCCAGGGCCGGCTCGGCCCTTGCCAGTATTTGTCGGCTGATATGGTAGTGCACTTTGCGCCAACAATTTTGTTACGCAACAGATGCGGTGTTTTCCCCCCACTAGTGGGTGCTGTTTACCGTGAGGCGGCTCTCGCGCTGGAGAGAGCTAAAAATGGACGTGTGGCGTAGCGAACTCATCTGAATTTTGATCTAGGGACGCTTTCGGTATCGGTACATGGTTGTGTAAAACAAAAATGTAAGCATGCCGCAGAGGTAAAAAAACCAGCCTGTAGCGGCTGGGGCCTGTTTCGGGACCAAACTGATAATATATAAGAGGGGTTACTTCTCTGGTAGTCAGGCTTGGCTAAGGTTTAATTATATATAATGTAACTTAATCGCCGTTTGAGTGCGTTAGTGCGTATTCAAGGTGAGGCTGCCGAGATCGGCCAACAACAAGGCTTGAATGTTGACACACCGAAGTCCAACACGCTTATGTGTGTGTTGAACAACGCAACGTCAACGAACGGCATAAACCCTTTATGACAGCCAGACACGATCCTTACTGGAGCGAGTCCTATCGCCGTGTTTTTCGGCGTACTATTGTGCATGGTGAACATAATATCGGGGATACCTGTGAAAAAAACCCTGCCTAATTCTAACGTAGTTGACAGGTCCTCGGCCCCGCTCACCTTGATGCGAGGAAAGGGGAATTAATTTGATATGGCCACAATGTTGATCCGGCGAGTGGTCTTATAACGCTTACCCACGGGTAGGTTCAAGCCTTGGCGTGTGTGGGTACGCTTTGGTTCGTGCACCGATGACATTTCATTGGTATTTGAACGCCTAGCGATCCGGGCCACGGGGCGGGCCCGGCCCCCGTTCGTCTGAGGGTCGCTAAATACGAGAACTCGGCGTATGCGTTAACACCAACGGGCGGACTCGATGGCAACCTCATCGAATCTGCGCCCGTGCAAGCGGGCCCGGAGGCGAGGACACTAGATGCGAGCCTTAAAGTAGTCCATAGAAAGCGGCACACCTTCTCGCACAACTGTTCTGTGTTCCGTGCGAGAGGCGCGCTGGACGGTGGTCCGGGTGAGGCAGAACCAGCGAAAATTGCGCTAGCGTTCTGACCGGTAAATCTGGTCTGGAAAGCTCTGGGATGGGGGTGAAGGTAAGGTGGCCAGCCTAATGTTCCGAGGCGCTCAGGCTTTAAAAGCGCTCCTGGCGTGTGCGGGCGCGGCGCCTGTTCCTGCAAGAGACCGACTCCTACATTCTCAATTCTTTATGAACTGACCTCAATCGAGCGATATCACCCTCTGAATTTAAGCGGAGGAAAGAAACTAACCAGATTTCCCTCAGTAGCGGCGAGTGAATCGGGAAACCCATCGCTGAATCCCCACGGTGGCAAAGCATCGGTGAGGGAAATGTAGCGTAAGGAAGCCGTGACTTACCCTGTGACGGAAGGCCCAATGTCCTGCTGAGACCTGTGCTGTATTGCACGTCAGGTCCCTCCTGTGCTGACGCTCGTTGCCGGCTAGTCTTATGCTTTCGAGAGTCTGGTGTGTGATGATCAGCCCTAATATGGGTGGGAAAAATCCATCTAAGGCAAATACACAGCACGAGCCAATCTCCTCTGAAACAAGGAATTGACGGAAACCGGCGTGAAGATGTAACCATGACTAAATATTAACCCCAAGTACTGTTGCAAACCAGAATTGCAGGGACCGGGAAATGAGGCATAGCTGTAACTCCGGTGATCGCCCTCTTCCAGTTAGGGAATCTGGGGCTAACCCCCTAACGGTTTTCAAACTAAAAAAACATCTGATCTGACGGGGTAGTTACGGGTGACAGTAGGAAGGAGTACCCTAGTTGCAGGCTAGGGAAAACTTCCTAGGACTACCCGTTTGCAGTTTGCTCGTAGATGCAATGAAAGCAAGACCCTGCCACGTCGTTGTTATAAAAAAGCGACAAACCGGCCAAAATTGAGGGTAATTCTTGGCTAAAATGTGCTATGAATAGGAAGTAAGGCTTGGCAAAGAAATACCCTCAAGTTTTGGCCGGTTGTTTGCTTTTTTTTATCAAAACGGACTGGGCAGGGGCACGGCAGGATGGATTTGTCTTTTTTTAAAGAATTAAACGTGGCAGGGCCCCGGCAGGTTGAACTTTGATAAAGGAAGCAATTGGTTCATGCCAAAATTATGTTTTGTACATGAATATGACTTGCTCTACTTGTTTGACAATATCGAGCCGGTAAAACGGCCCAAATGCAATGAAAAGCAACAAGTCATTTTCCCGTCATTTCCGCGGTAAACGGCCCCAAATGCAATCAAAGCACGCGTCATTTCGGGGAAAGCGGCCTAGATGCAATGAGGAACATGGCGTCATTTTACGGAAAGACGTCCAGATGCAATGAAACGCATTGCGCCAAGTTCGATCTTCTGCCGGGAAACCGGCCGAGATCGAGATGCAATGAGACGCATGGCCCATTTCGATACTTCTGCCGGAAACCGGCCGAGATGCAATGAGACGCATCGCGTCATTTTCCCGGAAGACGTCCCAGATGCAGTGAGGAACATCGCGTCATGTTAGCGGGAAGACGTCCCCGATGCAACGAGGAACATCGCTAATTTTACGGAAAGACGTCCAAGAGGCAACGAAGAACATCACGTCATTCTCAGGGAAGACGTCCCAGATGCACAGAAAGGGCCAAAGGAGGAGTCATTTGCGCGACCAAAATAGTGTTGACGGCCGAGATGCCAACGAAAAACATATTTTCCGACCGGTACCACGTTTGCGTTGGCTCTCATTTGACATTCTCGGCGTGTTAGGGTTAATTGGTGAACGAAGCTCTTCGTCTTGACTACCAGTTGGTACACAATCCCCAGTTATCTTGTATTTTACGAATAGAGTTCAAAAAAAAAGACGTTCAGAGAGACCTTTTTGAGTTATCTTCATGCACGTGACTTAAAACTTCAAAGTGGGGTGCATAATCCATGAATAATTTCGTAGGCATCAAAGAAAAAAATGTTTAATTTCTAGTCATTACTAATTGTATTTTGTAGTATTAAACTAGTAGTGTTGCAGAAGGGAAGACTCCCCCCCCCCCACACACACACCACAAATGGCACACACCTCAAGGGAGGGTTCCCAGTGGCATAGCGGGATTTGGAAGACGGGATGCATGGATATTGTAAATTACACACACATGGTAATGAAGCATACGACCTATTTTGTGGCTTTTGACTGGGGGGAGAGGGGGGGAGGAGGGAAATAGCTCAAATCATTTAATTAGAGGTTATACACACAAAATTGACTGCTAAGTTTTATGTGACATAGTGTTATAGTACACCATTTTTAAGACACACCAATATGCAAATTTTTAAGAAAATATGACAATTAAGATTATCAAAAGTGCTTATGATGGGGCTTTATCCTGAAAATAGCTAATAGTCATTTATGGGTTATATCGTACGTGACAAGTTTTATTATGATCCAATACCGTTAGAGTGACCCCATTTTTTGAAAATTGTATTTTTTGCATTTTTAGGAAAATATGCAAATTAGTATGAAATACAGCAAACTGAAGTGAAGAAACTAATACGATTACATAGAGACATCAGGGTGAGTTTCTACAATTTTGAAGTAACTACAGTACAGAGATGGAGATATTGTTAATTTTCGTACAAAAAAATGCTAAAAATCATGAAATGTACCAATTTTTTAATATTTCCTATGCAAAGTAGTTCATATTACGCAAAGATCCATGTCTCTTTTGGTTATGATATGTATTAAGCCGCTTATATCAGGAAGATACGCTGAAATTTTCTAGTCTGTTCTGTATAGTTTTAAGATATTAATTTCTTATGGAAATAAAGTGCTATTTGTGATGGTGCCATAAGAAAATAAAGAAAATAACGAGAGATCACTGTTGCATAAGACCCACGTGTATGGTGGAACTGGAATGATCTGGGAGAGACGGAATGCATGAGACACCTAAGACAAGTTATTGGTGGCAGACAGTTTTGAACAAATAAGATTCCAGATGGACATAAAGTAGTCTGCTTGGCAAATAGAAAATGTAGTGTAGTACAAATTGAGGGTCAACATGAACCTGGGGGGCTCTTTTCAAATGAGTGCAAAAAATACATTCCTGTCATAATTTTTTTGGAAAAATACATACGCTCTTTTATATTCCAATTATAATCTTAACCATTTTCAGAAAATCACATATAATTGCACCTTTAATTGGGCAGGCCTTTAACTGGTAAATTGAGGAATGGCAGGTTATTTGGTAATGGAGGAATAGCCTTTAATAATTGTAAATTGAGGAAGGTCCCTTTCTGGTAAATGAGACAGGAATGGCACTGTAATTTAAATAAAATTGCATTGCCATTTCCAAGGAAATTATGGAATGGCCCCTTTGGCAAAGGGAGGAAATAGCCCTTTAACAGGTAAGGTAACTGAGAAACAGTGTGCAAATTCCCCTGTTTAGCATAGCAAAATGGCTACCCATTTTGAAGTAACTGCTACACAAATTTTGGCTTGTGTAGCAATTTTTACAATGTTAAATATATAAAAGTATCCCATTTTGGATATAAAAATGTCAAAAACTGCGATACAAAATTTTTGAAGTAATTTGCACAGCTGAGAAATGCCCTGAATGGCCCTTTAATTGGTAAATGGAAGGAATTAATTGGTAAATGATTAATGGAATAGCCCTTTAAAACGGTAAATAATGGAGGAATGGCCTTTAATAGATACAAGGCGGTTCACCTGGCTTTCGCGACCATCAAGAACTCTTAAAACCATAACTTGCCATCAGAATGAAATCGATACTATCTCACCACAGAGCTCTTAAAAACAAACTCATCATTGGTGAACTCCATCCAAACTCACCAACAACCAAAAAAAACCCTCTAAAACATTACTCATCAATGATAGCCACAAATCACAAAAAAACCTAAACATTCTAAAACAGAGTTGATGAACTCACCAAAACTCACCAAATGACTGTACCAACATAACTCACAATTGAACTCCATCATACCTCACTAACAATAAAATCATTGATGGGGTCCATTTATTAACTACCCAAAACATCAAAAAAACTTAAAAAATAACTCATCGATGACTCCATAGAATCACCCACAAAATAAACTCATTCCTAAACTCACCAAAATAACTCTAAGAACATACCTCATCAATGAACTCCATTTCATACCTCACTAACAAATAATGCTTAAAACTCATGGACGGGCTCCATTTATTAACTCACCAAAACATCAAAAAAACTCTAAAACAACTCATCGATGAACTCATAACTCACCAAAAAGAAACTCATAAAAACCTCGTTGATACTCCATTCCTAAAACTCATCAAAATAACTCTACGAACATAAACTCATCAATGAACTCCAATCCTAACTCGCCCAAAACAGCAACAAAAAACACAACAACTCATCAATGGAAACTCCATAACTTTTTGAAAATGCCATAATGCCCCTTAATCAATTTGGAGGGTTTTCCTGCAAATGATGGAAAGTTTTAAATTCCCATAAAATTCAAAAATCAACAATTTTTTTTCCAACAAATATTACTTCACCAAACAAATAACTCTAAAAACAACACTCATTGATGAACTTCATCTATTTCACCCAACATAACAAAAAAAAACTCTTAAAACATAACTCATGAACTCCATTAATTAACTGCATATTGCCCCTTTAATTGGTAAGTTAATTATGAATACTTTTCAACAAATTAAAAAAACAAAAAAACTAAAACATTAAAAAATCATTTTATTTTCAGAAGAAAATATTTGGAAATCACAATGCTTGACATATGGGGCTATATTTGGTATGAAGTTCTTGGAATTACCTTTAATGCCCGTTTAATTCATGTGATGGGAAAAAAATCCATCACCAGACTTTACACGTGGGGAAAGAAATACTTTCCCGCACTGCTTGCACACCACACGTACACGTATGTATGGTGTACATGTTATCAAATTGGTTTTCGGTGTCTGCTTGAGCAATTAATGTTAATACTGTTAATACATTGTCAATAATGTTAATTTTACTTATTTTGACATTGTGTACAATACACATATATGTAGACACACACCTCTACAAACATGACAGCCAGAAAGACGGGCACAGACAGGAATATAGACATAGACACACATAAAGACACACCCCACACACGCACACAAACCCCCCCCACACACGCACACACATACCACAATATACACACACACACAGGAAAGGTTTGTGGATCAGAAATTCCAGGACAGTTATTTTAACTGAGAAAGAAATTATTTTTACTGGGGTAGAGGATATTATACTATCTGACTGGCCAGAATAATTAATTGAGAAGTCACTTAGTGTCAAATTCGATTGGGGGGTGCATGCAATGGGCTTATCCTGGTCAAAAACAACAAATTAATCTGAGGAAGGAAGATAGAACCATTTTCAAAATTACTCATCTGAACAGAAAGGTGGTGAGCCTGGAAATACCAACAGACATGGAATATTCCTTGCAAGGTAAGTGACCCTAATTAGTGTAAACAAACACAATTGCAAGCACATTGATTGACATAACTAAGGACAAGTGATAAGGCGAATGGTTGCCAGAGGCCTTACTGTAGATTGATTTTTGATATTCCCAAACTGCTTCCATGGCATTTTACCAATGCACACATCCAAAGGAGCTGTAGGACCAAATCACGAACCAAATTCAAGTAATTGTTGTTAGACCCTAAACTGGGCT
>JAMKCH010012468.1:0-25919 GCA_023653785.1 Ophioderma brevispina | reverse complement strand
ACACACCCAAACAATTTTGAATTTCATGATTTCTCATTTATTTTAAATTTTTTTAATTTTTTTAATTTTTTTAATTTTTTTAATTTTTTTATATATATTTCAAAAAATTTAAGAAAAAAGTTTAAAAGTTATTGATTTTTACTTTATTTTCCCACAATTTGATTACCATTTCAAGAATATACTTAATTAGGAAATAAAAAAAAATAAACATTGAGACCCTGTTCCTAGAGTAGACCGATTGATATCGCATGAAAAGTAAAAACCTTACTTTTTCAGAATTTTTGGGGGTTATCTTGTCTGAAAAAAGTTGCCAAATTTTGCCAAAATTGAACATTGAGAAATCCTTGTTTTGTAAAAAAAGGAATTTCTTACGCCATTTCAAAGATATTTTATTCCTCAAAAATAACTTTCAAAACTGAGTGAGGAAATGCATTATGTACGATCAAATCAAACCTAGCTCATTGTGCCTCTAACTCAAGAAATCTGAAGAAAAAATTACCGCTTGGTTTACATTTTCAAAAATATTATTTTGCTTTTTCCAAGAGCATTCGTGCAAGACTAAATTTTTAAACATTTTCAAATATTATTTTTGCCTTTTCCAGATGCGTTCATTGCAAAACTAAAATTTAAACATTTTCAAATATTATTTTTGCCTTTTTTCCAAGGAGAGATGCATTCGGCAAAAAACTAAATTTGTAAAAATGCATCCGCTCATTGACGCAGTAGAATTCACCTTGTGGGACATGATACTGCATGTTGTGCTTGATGGATGTGAAATGTTGCTTAAATGGCAGCCGTTAAGATTGTGTGTTTTTTGGTACTTAAGGGAGAAGAGCCTATTGCGAGAGAATCGAAAAATGGCAAATACAATTGTTATCTCACCAAATCAAAGGAAAGCATGTACATTAAATATAACTAATTTAATGTTGGAACGAAAAACACAAATTATAGTTGAAAAAAATGAAGTATTTCAGAATTTGTCAATACGTCTCCCCACAAATATCAGTGATAGGGTCTCAAAATTACACTAAACAGCGTTGTGATGGTGGTTTACACCAGTGCAGAATAAAACATACGTCATAATGTTTTGTTGAGGTCAAAAGGTACAGGTTCATGGTGTACAATATTATGCTTATAAATCTGAGATATTCACAGGTAAAGGCTTTTTTGATTCTAAAGTTGGAAATGTTTGTATTACACACGTATAGAAAATACAGACTCAGATAAAAATACTGCGGTTGTCTTGAATACATGGATTTCAAGCCAACCACTTGCAGGTTATGTAGCCACATTATTTGCAGTCACAAAAATACAAATAAGAATTTTGATAATTTTTTTCGTGGTGTGGATCAGCAAAGCACTCTAATCCCTTAGGATGGTAAAAAGATGTTTTAAATTGCAAAAACCAGGACCTAAAATTTACCCCACATTAAGATAATTTGGCCCTGTTTAGTACCTGTTGGAAGCGGTCACCACGTTCGATTAATCCGGTACATCGGATGTCATGTTGATGGTGTTGTCTTGTTCTGACCAAATTGAAATAATTGATTCAAGAAATATATTTAGCCAGTGTTATATTTGGACTAAAACGCAAGTATTTCTCAGAAGTACTGAATATGAGGAAGAGAGGTGTTCAACTATGAGCAACACATTTGTTTAAATATCAATAAATTACTACTGTTGTCTGTGCTTTGAAATGAAACATACTAACACAATCAAAACCACTTGGATGATTTAATATTGCTGATGTTTAGCGGTTTTTTTGCATGTTGAAAATCGCAATTTGTCCAAATTGTATAAACTGGTATTCAATTTATTGATATTTGAACAAAGTGACTACCTGGGTAATATTAGTGGAAATAGTGGAAAATGGTTTTGTTTGATATGAGTAAAAATGGACACATTAAATTTCAGTAAATGAACCTTTCTGCAAGTCTTTACTTTTTACGTGTGAATGCATGCCCTCCATCGAATCAGTTTATTAGTGTCCTCATTCATAGCGATTATTTACATTTACATAGATGTTACACTTTAGGCATATCGTATATGGCTATTTACATTGTGTATTGCTAATTACTGTATTTTGCTTTGTGATGAAACAATTTGATTTTAAATGATTTATTGTTCATGTAAATTTGGGAAGTGATGTTGCAATGCTATCTTAATCTTAGGAGTGCTCTAATCACCAAAATGTATGTAAAAAGTCATTACTTCAACCTAAATTGAATGTGAAACAAAAACTGCAAGTTTTTCCTATATTTGCAATTTTTCATTTTCTTTCATAAAAATAATATTCTTATCTTGATCTAAATGAACAAGAAATCTGTAGTTGAATGGAGGGATTCATGAATGCCAGTGGTTTACCAAGTGGGGGGGGGGGGACTGCCCCCTGGACAACTAAATTGGGATTGGAGAACAAAAAATTGGGGATGAGAAGAAGGATGAGAAAGAAGGGTAGGAGAGGGAGAAAAGAGAAGGGAACAAGGAATGAGAAAGAAAGGAATAATGAGTTGTGTGGGTGGCCAGGGTAGATTGCAGATAATTGCCCCCCCCCCCCCACTCTGCAGACTTTCAAACGCCTGGAAAAAATATGGTCCAGCAATAAGGGAAGGCTCAGGTATGGTTATGCGCCTCTGAATGCACAGCCTTTCACCAATAAGGGGAGGGGTCTCTTATTTACGCCAGGGGGGGAAGGAATGGAGATTTGAGGGGGGAACCCCGAAAATTTTTTGTAAGAGAGGAGGGGGACCGTGAAGTTTTCATCAACGAGAGGGGGAGGGGGAAACCTAACTTTTAAATGGGAAATCGCATGATCAAGGGGGGGATTGTGAAATTTTTGAACGGAAAGGAAGTGGGGGTAAGGAAGAAAAATGTTTTGCCGAAAAAAAAGTTGAAATTGCCTCATTCCCCTGGCATTTAAAATATGACCGCCCCTAAGTTGGAGTGGTGAGCAATGGCTCACTCATGCCTGTTTACATCAAGGTGTCTATAGTAACACAAAAAGTAATCCCATAGCTTATTATTGGTGAATTTTGTACAATATTTTGGTTTCATAGCACAAATTCTTGAATCGTTCGTGGATCAGTTCGTGACTGAGAAATGCACTAAAAAACTGGAAAAGAATTTTAAATAAAAGATGCCAGTGGGGACATACAACAGTATCCCACATTTGCACATGTAAACATAATCGGTGGGTTCTGAGTGAAAAGGAGGTGTAGGGATGTGCAGCTGAGAGGGCGTTATTTTAAGCTTTTCTGGTATAAGAGAGGGTTTCATTTTCAGCTTTTTCTGATATTGATTGCCCTTTTTTCCTTGAAAATGTGGTATATGAAAGGGTGCCTTTTTGAACACCTGGTAAACTTTCCTTTGTACCAAACAATCAAGGTAAAATGAATGTGCAAACACGTCGATAATAGTGCTGCCAGAAGAGCTCAAATACATTTACAAGTTTTTAGTTCTCTCAGCTTTTGGCTTTGCCACAAACCTCCACCAAAGCATATTTGGCAGTAAGTCCAGCCTCCCAACCCTGCTGTTGTACCCCTTTTTCATCAAAATCATCCCTTAATATGGGAACTGTTTTCATAACACAGGTGTATAAAGGGATTTAAGTTAATGTCACAGGTATAGAGATGGGGTTGGTCCGCGACTAATCCTATGAGGCTTTAATTGCACCGGGAAATGTTCCATTAAAGAAAAGATCTATTTCTAAATATTTATTTGAAACTGTATCTGTATAAGATTGATTATATTATGTATTTAACTATTAACTGTATGGTATGTGGTACAGGCTGTCTACATGCAGTGGACAGCGAACTGGTGGTTAACCACAAGAGTCAAAGTACAACGAAGTGTGTTCCCGGTAAGTCACAGTATTTAAAGTGTATTCCCAAAATTTTGCTGACACTATTTTACCAGAATGTCTAAAGTTGAATTTTACCTTTTTTCCCATGGTTTGAAAGTGGTCACATGACCATTCCTGTTAAGTAAACCAACTTAGTTGGTTAAAAAAATGCACATTAATTTTTGTATCATCTTCCGCTATTGTACTCTATAACCCATGAGTGCTAGTCCATTTAAGAAGTTGACAAACTCTGCTGCTGTAAAGAGTAAGATTGAAGGAGGTAACTTAAAGCATTTGTGAACAGGAAGGAAGCATTTAAAACCGAAACGTTATGTGAACGTGATGAGCGGCACCGGCCTATAAAAATAGAAATGACGCAAAATTAGCTCATCAAGGGTAGAAAGGTCAAAAAAAGAACACCATTTATAAAATGATACAACTTGAAATAGAAAAGGCCACAAGGAGAGTAGGGCAATGGTCATGTAGCACGTATAAGGCTACATTCCAAAGTTCCCCCATTCATCAAGATAAAGATATACCGATGCTATTTGCGCCAATTTGAATTGGATGCACTTCTCAAGGATGGATAAAAATACTGAGTGTGTCTAGTTTAGCTGCATTGTTGCAAGGAAGGAACTATTTGAGTATCTTCATTGTCCTCAGAAGATCATAAGTCAAGACCAGCTGTCCCTTAAAGCATACCATCTCACTACTGATGGATTTGGAAGAATTTTTGGATGTAAGACCGTCTTGGGAAATGGGCACACGATGGATTTGCGGTTACAAAATTATCTTGAAATGTTGGATGGAGTGCGACAAGGGTGACAACTTTGGAACTTAAGATGATGTAATGAGAACGTTTTTAGTTGTGTACTACAGACATGTCAACTTGTCTGAAAAGAACCACAGAATAACTGAAATGACAAACATGCCAAATCTAATTCACACAAAAATCATTAAGTTGACCATTATTCAAAAGTTTGAATCTTCTGACTGTCGAAATAATTTACAATTTTACAACTAAAAGTCTATATGAAACTCATGCATGGTACAATATATACAATTGCATTGTCATCTCTAAGGCTAAAAACCCCAGATCAAGCACGAATTTGTTTTATCAAGCTGTGAAAACAGCCTGAGTGGTAGTTTCGCGTTTGAAAGTGTGTTTGGGTCCATTTTTTTCTATATAGATAGAAAATATTATTTTTTTATTTTTTTATTCCATCTCAAAAGGGTTCATTGGGTTTCACATTGTTTCCCCTTGTGTGCTTTATGCGGCTCTGGTGTTGGTATTTTAGTTTCATCTCCTGGTTGACTAAAATAAATACGCCACGAACGTAATACCACCAAGATGATATCCCCATAATCCAATAATTATTATAGATGGTTTTTTAATAGAATGAACGATGATGGCGCTTGTGACATACTCCTGAATGTTATATTATTTTTCCATGTGAAACAGGTTGGCAGCCTCTTGGCTAATATGTTGCAGTGGCGTACCGAGGTAGTAAATCCAGAGGGGGGCAAAATTTCCAAGTTGTCCCGCCGGAGGGGCAAAGTTTGTAAGTTGTCCCGGTGATTTGCTCCAAATAAGTTTGAACTGACGAATTCCACATAGTGTGTGAAAATCATTGAATTCCCTTTAATGTTGGCCCAAATTAATCGAAAAATTTCCCCGAGAAGAGGAATAAAAATGTATATATTTTGGTCCATCCGGTCCACTTTTTCGAGCCAGAGGGGAAACTTCCCCCCTCCCTTGGTACGCCACTGTATAGTTGCTGGTCAAATTGTGGTTTGCCAAGCGGCGCAAGGAAATGACCATAATCCTGATATACTTACAATTAAGTGAAGTCATAACACCCCTTTACTTAGTCTGTTAGCTCACAAGAACAGATATAATTCAAATTGTCCCTTTAATACTAATATACGCGTTGGTCAGCGTATCTTCCCTCGCCTTTCACCAATGAGGTCTCGGGTTCGATTCCGGCAGGGGCTCGTTCTCGGGTGCTTTATGTGAATGGTTTCTCGATCCATACTCGTTCCGTAGGTTTTCTCCGGTACTCCGGTTTACTCCTGCTTCTAAAATCGAGCTTCTTGGCATAAATCTGTTCTGGTATTATGGGTTTTCTCTGATGTGCTAGTCACCTTTCATGGCAGCCGACAGCGCCTTGATCACGTTTACGTGGATATGTCGCGCGTTAAAAAATAAAATTATTATTATAAATGAAAATAATTATTCCTAACAGGGCTGGGTAAAAACTGAACCACTCCGTATTAGTCAAACACATCGTTTGGTGCTCAATGACCAAATTTGACCTTTTTCACGAACGCGGACCTATCAAATTGACAAAAGCAAATTGTGTCTCCAATTTTACCTCAACTGTAAATTAGCCAAATTGCATTTTACCGCCACCCTGCCTGTCAATCGATCAGAATTCAGTTTGTGCTCAATTTTTCTGATTTGTAAAATTGGCTCATATTGACTTTCCACCACCCAGACCGTCAATCAATCAATTATTTGTCCTCAAGTTTTCTGAATTGGGGGTAAAATTGGCCAAATTTGACTTTTTCCACACCGCGGACCTGTCAAATCAATCAAAATTGAATTTGTGCGCATGACACATTGTGACCTTTTCCACCACCCCTGACTGTCAAATCGATCAAAATTCAATTTGTGCTCAATTTCTGAATTGTAAAATTTGGCACAAATGGACTTTTCCACACCCGGACCTGTTCCATCGACCAAAATTCAATTGTGCTCAATTTTTTCTGAATTGTAAAAATTGGCCACATGTGACTTTTGCCACCAGACGAGAAAATGCACCAAGACCAAAAAGATCGACGAAGTCATCGTATCACACTCATATGGCCGAAATTGCTGGCCCGGCTCGACTCCCTCATGTCTTGCCATCCCTGCTCATGGGAATGTTACACGATGCCTCGGGTTTGAATCCCGCCACGGATTATCAATCTCTTTAGCTTCTATCCCTTTACCCTTACCTCCTCTCCGGTAGGTATCGAAAATCAAACTGTTAAGTTAAATTTACAGTGGCGTAGCTAGGATTTTCTATTGGGGGGCCAGTGTCGCATCATCAACCGACGAAAGGGGTAGGGTTCCAGGGGCCGCCTTAGGGCCCCTGTTTGGGGTTCCAGGGGCGAAGCACCCGGTGGTCGGTAGAGGGCGAAGCCCCCTGAAAATTTTGGGTTTTTATATGCTTTAAATGTCTTCTAGGGCTAATTTTTGTACTGATTTTGTAAAATTTACTTGTCGCACGCTGTCCATTTAACTTTTAACCTATACTTTGCCGACAGTTCGGCCTGCAAGTGCCATGACCTGAATTTTTCAAGTGAACCGACGTGCTCATCTCAACCGACGCAATCAATTATTGGGGGCCGCGGCCCCCTGCCCCCCCCGGCTACGCCACTGGTTTATTGAAGCCCTTTTTGCTCTTTTTCCATGGTACTAAGGCTCAGCGAATATAACCTGCAGTGGTTGGCTTGAAATCCTACTTTTATACGATTCTGTAATTTCTATACATGCGTATCAAAATTCAACTTGATTTCCGTGAATATCCCAGATTTATAAGCGTAATACTGTGCACCATGACCTGTAGCAGTTTGACCTCAAACACAAATATTATTGATCTGTGTTATTCTGTACTGGTGAAAGCACAAACCAGCTGTTTTAGCGAGATTTTTGAACATCGCTGTATTCCCTATTTGCGGGACGGCAGGGGCCGCTCCAAATTTCTCAATAGAGGGGCGCCAAAATTTTCCGCTCGCTGCGTTCGCCTTATGACCACTATTTTTTTCCAGTCAGTTCAAATTCTGAAGAGCGGGGGTGGGGGAGGAAATCTACACGGCGCCCCGACCCCCTGTACCGTAATTCTAGATATTCCAGGGCTCCCTGTGCGTCAAATGTCCAATTTTTTTCTATCTATGGCGCTCTATGGGCCGCCGGCGCCTGTACTCTGCAAAAAATAGAGGGCGCCCCCTCTCTCCATCCGCCCTGGACGGTATGAAAAATTTCCTCAAAGACTTCCTTTTTTTTCACTATTTATGTTTTGCTCCTACATTAAAGTAGTTTGGGAAATGTACATACTTATCTTTGCTTTATATATACGCTAATGCATTTCCACATTTTTTATTTTCTTGAATTATCGCTGCTTATCCCTTAAAGCTTGGGTATACCAGGGGTGAAAGGCAGATTGTTTATAGTTCCAAACCCGTGGCAACGGCACAGGTGTTTTGAAATTCAATCCCAACATGCATTGCGCCTATACTGTACTGACTTGTGGAGAAAGTGTTTTCCAAGTTTAAGACCACAGGACATGTCATAATCATGCTAAAAATTACCTATGCTTGTGAGCACAATGAGAATAAAGTCGGATTTTTATTGGAGATAGGATTTTTGTGGATCACATACCCTGTTGAGGTGCAATTTTCCAACACTGGTGCATTAGTGGGTTGACTCAATACACCCTCGGGCAACGCAGGTGACTATAGTTGCTGAGAAACTAAGTCGTCTTTTCAAAAAAATTCAAAGTTATCCCAAAAATCATTACCTAATTCAGAATCAAAATGCTTTAAAATGAGTCCAAGCAAGTCAAGTCTTTGGTCAGGTTTTTTTTTTGGGGGGGGGGGGATGACCATTTTGAACACAGGAAGATCTGATCTGATGGCATTATGAAGCCTCTTTCTATTAACTTCCTCTCATGGTAATCTTTTGTTAATCCTTCATTTTAGCAGATTAAATTTTTTAGAATAATTTAATGAGTTATCCATCATGTTTCATATATGAGTGATAATGGAAAGATTAAAGGGATAAGCAGCGATAATGTGAGAGAATAAAAAAAATGTGAAAATGCATTTTTTAGCTTATAAATCAAAGATAAGTATACACAATTCCATATAGCTATTTTAATGTAGGAACAAAAAAATAGTGAAAAAAAAAGTATTTGAGGGAATTTGTCATACTATCTCCCGCAAATAGCCATACAGTGATGGCATCTCAAAATCTACACTAAACAGCTGATTGTGGTTTACACCAGTACAGAATAAACCAAAATCAATATTTGTGTTTGAGGTCAAACTGTTCAGGCCATGGTGCAAGGTATTACGCTTATAGATCTGTGATATTCACACGGAAAGTCATAATTTTGATAGAAATTACAGAATCGGAAAAAAGTACTGCCTTGTGTTTAATTCACGGATTTCAAGCCAACCACTTGCAGGTTATGTTAGTATATCTATGCCAGTAACAAAAATACAAATTCTGATGATTTTTTTCGATGTTTATCCCTTTAACAAAAACTACAATTCATAAAATATGTGCAGCAATAAACAAACAGAAGTGTTTCACACAGTCACTGAATTTTTAATAAAAACATTGTGTAACAATTTATACTCAAATGGACGGAAGGTTAACAGGTTATTTATCAACAAGGACATTTCACAAGTCATATTCTATTAAAACAAATAAGGCAGTACAAAATTGGATGGAAATATTATTGCCACATCTGTTGGAAATATTTATATGTTACATTAAACTAGCATTAACAACAATACTAAAAGGCAGGTAGTCGGATTTTGTACAAATGCCCATTAACGATTTTGAGGTTAAATTGATTCAGTGGTTTGGATATTAGAAGCAAAGCATCGTGTTTCATAATGGCACATAAGACCCCAAAAAAAGTAACCATCATGTCTAAATCCCCCCATAAGTTACAAACCATTGTCTATGCACAAAAACATACAAATGGATATCAATAGTCCTGGTTTTTGTTCTGCAAATTTTTGACACCTTTCTTGCTCCATTGTGATCAATATCGGCAACCACAATGTCCATTTTACGAAATGTGTCACATTTCAAAAGTTGCAATCTGAAGAATTATTACAGAGGTTCACAATACACACCCATGCATTAAGTGACACACACATCATCGGAAGAATGCGGGCTTTCCAACCCTGGAATGCAAAATCAGTAGGCTATACCATTTTTTGTAACTTTTAATAAAGGAGAGATTTTCTTATAATGGGTATTTTTGTTGGAAATTGATCGCAATGGGCAAGATGGGTATCAAAATTTACGTTAGAAAATGAACTATTGATATATTTTTAGTGTTTTCGTGCCAAAGACCAATGGTTTGTAACCTATGGGTATTTAAGACATGTTGTGTTACTTTTTTTGGGGTCTTTAGATCCGTATGTGTGGCATAGTGTAGGTAACCAAATTTGGTGTCAATTTCCTATTGGCTGAGCTGTATTGCATAATGAATAATGCAATTAAGTTAGTGCAGGAATGTGGGGTGTTGGTCATTGACCGTTTTTCGACATCGTCACTGCAAAAAGCTAGTATCCTAAGTTCCTTAGCCGATCTTAGCTTAGTTTAGTTCTTTAATTCCTCCTCTTTGGAATATGTCAGACTGAGATCACAAGTTCAGGGGATAGTGGAAGAAGAAGTACCGGCACAGCAGAAATATTCATTAATTATCTTTAGATGGTATTTCTTCCATTATTAAGGAGGCAGTTGGCGGAGTTAAAGATATAGTGATGATTCCGATGACCACAACAAAGAAACAGGTTTGGAAGCACCAATGTAGATCTGAAATTTAAAAGGCAGCAGAATCCAATTTGGAGTTTAATGTTGAGCAAAAAGAGAGAGAGAAAAGCTATTAAGTACAAGATCAAAAGGGTGATGTCGCAGGCGGCCGTTACCGGGGTTCTTAATTCGGTCAGCTCAGAATTTAAACAGTCTAGGACAAGCACATTAAGTTGGCCGATAAGTCGGAGCTTGGCTGGAAGGTAGTAGAGGCATATAAATCAGAGAACTTGGCAGATAACAGCGATGATGAAAAACGCATCAAGCATGCTATCAACTCCGCAGCTGCGAAAGCTAAACCCAAGTCTAAGTCCCAGCAAGGGCGCAGAGCGCACCCGTACCTG
The DNA here is from genome assembly GCA_023653785.1 of Ophioderma brevispina. NCBI lineage: Eukaryota > Metazoa > Echinodermata > Ophiuroidea > Amphilepidida > Ophiodermatidae > Ophioderma > Ophioderma brevispina. Next base: position 15,133 of record JAMKCH010012468.1, on the reverse strand, counting down.
AGGAGCGCAGCCCGAGACTTTCCTAATCCAGAAGTCGTAACTTTCGCACGCTATCCTAGCTGGGGTAGATACTCGCATACAGGCGCTAGCCATCATAAAACCAATACCAGGCCCACCCTACAGACTACTGTTTCGCTTGCGGAAAAATGGGCACTGGACGGCAGGCATGTTACAGCCTTTAATCCACTTCCCAAGAGCAAGCCAGTCCAATAAGAAGCCAAGAAGGAGGTAGATTTGTTTTTTTGATTCTGTGTTTTTGTCTTTATTTTACTGGCAGTAGCAAAAAGCAGTAGTGAATTTTTGGTTTGTGTGATGTATCGTATTAGTGTTATACCGTCTAATGGGTGTATTGTATCTTTTGTGTGGATACTCTGAGGTTGTTTGTAGTGGTATGTGAATTCTATTGATTGAATATGAGACTAGTGTTTTACAAAGGCGGGAGCGCCAACTTTAATCTTGTGTTATATAACGTTTAGTTGCGATCATTCTTATTTTATTAAGATGTTTATACAGATTTCAAGCATGGATCACAGCCAGTTTTTTTCCATTGTCCACCAAGGGAGCAGCCTATTTCAGAAAGGATGGAGACCTTTGGACTGAGTGTTCAAGAATCAAGAGGCTCACGGTAATTATGACTTTTTATATTTGGATAACTTTTTTTAATTACGAAAGGAACTCGTGAGCCGTTGTACGTGGGCGCTGACGCCAATCTGGAATTTTGGAGGACATTGAGCTCCTGAGTAACATTAGGTTCAACCAATTGATCAGGGGTATAAAATCCTGATGTATCCCTCACCACGAGCTCCGATTAGATTGAGAATAAAAAAGTCGGCCTTGTATCAAAATTCTGCTTTGTTAAGGAGCTATTTGCTGATCTGTTTGTTAGAACTTAATAGGAGACTGTAGGAGTTCCTAGTGTCGTAAACGCCATTGTCTGTTTCTGTCCAAAGTTTGGGCAAGAAACATTTTTAATATTAGATTATTAGGTACGTAAATCGCCATATCTGGAAGCAAAAACTCAGTTCGATAGATTGGGTGTAGCATTCCCATATGCAACTTGTAGTTTCATGTTTGCTTTGATTTAAGTCTGGCTACCACCACATTGATTTTTACAAGCATATCCATTTCCTTTAGTTTTCGTGGTTTTGATGGGTTAAACCAAGTATTTTTCTTTTCAAGTTTCTTTTACCATTTGGCTGTTCTTCTGCTCACTACATATTTACCAAGTGTCTTAGACCTTTAAGTGAAGCATTGGCGTGCTAAAGGCATTTTTATTGTAGTTTTCCTGGGGATGACGGATGGGTTACCCACCCGCGTCAACTCACGGTGAGTGTGTTAAGATAGCTTCAGATGTTAAACAGGATCTATTGAGCGCAGGTTTTGTTCCTAACACAATAAGTCGGTATGGGATCCTGTACAGTGTAAATTGGTTAGGTATGAGTTGGAATAGTAAACATTGGTTCTATTAAAGTTACTGATAGAAGACTTGAAAGCATTTTTGAGTTATTGATGATATCTCTATTCCTTACCGCTATTAACTGCTAGAAACTTGGCTAAGTTTGTTGGTAAAATTATTTCTTTTAGCCTGTGGTTTTTTGGGCATTCACTCCACGTTAAAACCGGATTGCATTAATGGCATTTGGCCAACACTTCACACTGGGCAGTATTTAACATCAAAAACTATAGTGAAGTCCCATTGAAGAAGTGTTTTTTTTCTGAGAGCCAATATCCAGAAAGTTAATGAAAGATTTGTCTTTTGTTACTCGTTGCCACAGGTCATTGTATATTCGGACGCCAGCCACACCGGATGCGGTGCTTGGCTGCAGGGCATAATTTCTGGATGAAGTTCAGGGATACATGGTCCCTTTTGGCCACTTCTTTTCTCCACACGTAGCCTTTTTTCCAGTATGGTGGGCCACAGTAGACGATTTCCTGACTGCTAAAGGGGTATTTTGTTTCACAGCAGGAATCGTAATTCTATATTTGGTACAATAAATTATGCCTGTGAAGTCTTATGTGTAGACTAGATTTGCAATAGATGAATTTAACCTTTTTGGTATCATCCCATTGGGGACTTGACACTCATAGGATTGTAGCGTTGATTACCTTCATATGCACTGACTTTTACCACTGGGGGTCTATAATATTCATGGGAGTACCAATAAGTGTAGCACGGTCATTTGCGTGTATAGAGCCCCTGCTCTTTTTAAATAGTGAAGATTTCATAATCGGGTCAAACCACTGGTAAATATTCTTATTGGAGTTTATAATATAATCAACGTTTCTTAACATTTGATGTTACAGAGCAGAGTGTTTAAGTCCAACCCTCACCACGGTGTTACATGCATCAAGATCGAGAGCACGGGTCAAGAGTACACGATGCTGGTGGCAGCATGGCAGTATGGTTGCCGTTTAAAACCATATTTCTTCCCGGGCAGCCCAATCACCTTGATTTAGCCAGATTTTGTTTATTATTTCAACAATGATGCTCCGTTTTCTAAGATTGAAACCTGCCTTTTATGCTATTAAATGGGAATTTGACTGCTCGCCAGGTACCTGCCACCAGAATCCTTGTAATTTAAAGTTTCTCTGTTTCCTGTTGGATGGATTTCGCATATTTTTGGCAAAACCTGTAAACAGGAAAGAACCCATTACTCTCGTTATATTACGTAAGATAGTTCACAAATTTTTGGTAATGGAGATTTGAGAGGTATTAGAAAATTTTGCCTCTATGTTTCTTGCTGTCATAATGCTGGATTCTTGAATAACATGAATTATCTAACTTGAAGTTGTTGGAATGTTGAATTATGTTTCAAATAGGCAACTGTTTATTGAAACGAGCAAAAACAATCCAGTTTAAGAGATGTGGCATGGGTTGTTTATAGGGGCAACTGGTAATCCTACTGCCCAGTAGCTATGCCTTCAAAATATATTAACAGTGCAGGTTTGTTTGATTTGACTCTCTCAGATTTTCTATATAGACCTTTAGTGATGCTCCAGTCAATTAACAATATGGATTGCGTAAGAGTGGTAGTTATCAAAACACCAGATGCCGTGAGATATTTCAAAGGAAACTTTTTGGATGATCTTGTATGCTCTAGCAAATTTGGGCTTCATAGTCTAAGAGCACGGGGGGCATCAGCAGCAGCCGGCACATTGAGTCCCAGATTAGCTTTTAAAAGGCCAGGGTAGGTGGGCCTCGGATTCTCAAAGATGATATGTCAAGGAGCCGCTCTTGACAATAGGCTCCTGGTTTCAATGAATATTGTCTGTTAAAAAAAAAAATTGCCCTTGTGGGCTTTATTAAGAGTTTTCATCTTCTTGAGGGCTATCGGCGAATTTATGCCCTTTTGGCCGTATTGGTTTTGGATTTTTTGCGGCAAACTCATGTATTTGCGGGTGTGTATTACTAGCCAATTTATATAGCCCATATAGGTATTTATCATTCTACCTGAACATTCTAGTGGTATATTGTAGTAATATAAGGGGCTATTTACACTACTGCGGGGTTTTTTGTATGTTGTAGTAATAAATCAGCAAGGTAAATTATTTGCAAGGCCCCAGAGACAACAATGTAGTCTAAGCCCCGTTCTTTATTCCTTGACTAGGGGAGTTCTGATGTATAGCAGTGCTCGTCGTCGCGAATGGGTGTTTCCCCAAAGGTCAGATTTGTGTGTCTGTGTTATCCTTGTCTGTCAGTATGTTGTCCAGCAAAGTAGGTGAATAAATAGGAAAAGTTTTTTTCGGTTTGAGGCAAGGCGAATTAGAATAATAATGTCAATTTCCGATTGGCTGAGGCTGTATTTGCATAATGAATATGCAAATTAAGTGAGTGCAAGGAAGTGTGGGGTGTTGGTCATTGACCGTGTCGACTATCGTCACTGCAACAAGCTGTAAGAATTTTTTCTGCAATTGGTTGCTTTTCTTAATTTTGAATTTTCACTGACTTTAAGAGTATGGTCAAATTTCTTAAGGTTATATGTTGATGTTGAGAGTTTTCATTTTTCAGACATGTGAACGAGTTGGGTTTTTATAACCTTCTGCGTGGGTGATGATGACGGGCGAGTTGGTTTCATTTCCAGAGCAGCAGAGGTGAAGTGACAATCCGATGGATAAAGATGAAGTTGATTGGACAGAATCAAGTAAATGGAATGTATTAGGATGTGAACGTATAACACAGGTAAGGCTGCTTTAGTGAGTGTATAATTAGGAATTTATTTTATTTTTTGGGCGCGTTTATGTTTTCATGCACCGGGCATTATCAGTGTCTATCTTTTCTGGTGCTTCCGTTCTGGTTGTTCTGTACCCTCTGGCTCTATCTTGATCAGGGTAGTGCGCCCTCTTGGTTAGCTTGCATAGCAGTGCTCGTCGTCGAGAACGGTGCTCCCAAAGGTCAGATTTGTGTGTCTGTGTTGTCCTTGTCTGTCAGTGTTTGTCCAGCAAAGTATGGTGAATTAAATAGGAAATCATTTATTTTCGGTTGAGCAAGGCGAATTAGAAAATAAGGGAACTTTTTGTTTTTAACCCTTTACAGCGCCCCGTGCTAGGCAATTTCCTGGGCCTCGCACACCATGGACTTTAGTGATACAGATTAGCAATTACTGACCTCCCGTCGGCAAACTTGTGTGGGCAGAACAGCTGATAAAAAAAAAAATTGAAAAGCGATTCTGTGTAGAAACTAGGCCCTCGACTTCCGGCCCGGGTAGAAAGCGGCTATGAGGCGTACATGTCGGATCAAAATAGTGACGGCGCTATTCATATGCACTTTACTTACAATTTATACACTACAATTATATAAATAAAAATTGCAACTTCTTTGCAAGTTTCAGTTGTGATCTATAGGGAAATCAATGCAAAACATTCAAAATATTGTCACGCGGGGTGCAATCAGAGAGTGTGATGTGGTACTTTTACGTGTATTTAAATGGAGCATTTATTTAGTGGTGTGCACCCACATTGATAAGATATCAAAATCCTGAAATTTTAAGCGTCATAGTCCACTTGGTTTTTCCACTAGAGCGATCAGAAATTCAGTGGGGGGGGGTGTCACCATCAAAAGTGCCACCCGATACAACAGTCAATCAGGTTCGATTCTTTCTAAAGAAAATCTATTACCTTGCTAGTGGTGAATGGATTTCCGGTGAATGCATTGTTATGTAACACCCTTATTAATTCCAATGCCAGTCCAAGGGTCTACTTGCAAATGAAAAGCCATAAAAAGTGTTAATATAATACCAGTGACAGTATGATTCCCTAAATATTCAATTTCATGCATACAGTTTGCATGTTAATCGTCCACTGATGTGTGTGCACACACATGTTCCACTATGGAACACTTTGTGAATCCTAAATCCTAGTTGTCTCTGTTGACTATGTATAATTTGAAGCAGCATAAGAAAGGTTCCACTTATGCATAATATTCATATAATTATACAACATAATTTCACTGATATCTACAGTTATACATTCCAAACTTCATAAAATTCTATAATACAATTACAAATATACTATACATTTATATATACATTTTCAGGAGGGATTTTTTATGTAAGACACCTGTTTGAAGAATGGACATTGCAGTATGCATAGAAATTTGATGTCTTAAAGCAATAACAGCACATTTTTTTGAAGAGCGCCCAATTTCAGGCAAGACAAGCGATCATATTCGTGGGGTGGCACTATTTCATCATGGACGGACATAAATTTGGCGTTTCCAGCTCAGCCATTAAATTACAATGGATCCCGATTCTAATTACAAAATCACTTCTTTTATGAGAAATACGCATTTTTGAGCATTACCACTTCTAGGTATAGTTCACTAGACATTTACCAACACAACTGGGCAAAAATCTCAAATTTTGAAAATTGGGGGCACTCTTCAAAAAATGTGCTGTTATTGCTTTAATTAGGACATTGCATTTTAAATAAACAATACAATAAACCTTCTATCTTTGAGAACCCTGAGGAACATCAAATTCACCTTAGCTAATGAGTTGAGATCTATACATGAAGATGGTTTATGATTGTGGTTAGAGGTAAATTTAATACAATAACTATTCAATTACTAACCCAGGATTGGATTCTCATCATCTCAACAATATTTCGGAAGTTTAGTGAACATACTGGAACTAGTCTAATCATCCCAGCATCTTCCTTTAAAATATGGCTCTGCCAGGCAGTGTGGGAAATGAGTATAGGTTATACACACTACCTCCTTTATACACCGTAAAGTCACTGTGGAAAAAATGGCAACTTATAAGCATTTTTCACATTAAAACTCTCACAGAGGAATACAACATATATCACACCAAATTACAAGCTAAAATCACCAAATCACCAAATTTTTTCAACATAGGTGACCCAGAAATGGGTGGTAGTACGAAACACCAAACTCGCAGCACCGTCCGATCGCTCAGTACAAGATGTCTCTTAGTCCTGCCTCTATAGTGAGCAAATTGATTGAAATGCTGAGTCGAATAAATTGGCTCAAATTTACTATGCAATGCACGAGTTTGACTGAAATTCCTCACTTTCTTAATAGTGCATTTTCAGACATTTTAATCAGTTTTTCCAGAGCCCATGACAAAAGTAGTCCACCTAAGATTTTTGATCCTTACGGCCGCCAGGTTAGTGTGGTATACCAATAACTAAGAAGATGAGATATTTGGTTTTCATTTACACCAAGGTTTATGGCAGATAACTAACACTTTGCAATATGGTGTGCCACCAATGATTGTCTCGCTCAGAGAGGCGATGTGTTTTCCCAATGCCATCATGGGACAAAGTCAACATCCAAAGCCTGCATCTACAAATATTGGCACAGTAACACTCACTGCATCATTGATTGGTCGATATAATGGTCAGTTGCGTGTGAATACACACTAAAATGCCTAACTTCCAATAAGTAAAGCCCCCCCCCTTTACTGGCTCTTGGACACAAACTCTTTTGTTTAGCTGTTTTCAACATAATAACACACTATGTGTCTGGTAATCCACTATAAGTTGGGACAGCACGCCGACCCTTGCGTCAAATTGTACTGGCAAAGGGTAACCGCTGGCGGCACACCATATTGTGAAATTATAACTTTGTAAGTCATTTAATTTTTATTTCCCCCGGCTTTAGACAAGACAAAGGGAGATATGCAATATCATCTGTGTATGATTGTATTTTCACTTTATTTGGTTCTATGTGAAAGTTTTCTTAGCAAGTCATTATTCTGTATCAATCAAACTTAGAAAAACTAATCTTCAGCAGGTTATTTCTTGACTCTACACCCAGTCTTTAAATGCCCTTGGGTGCTTTATGATAAGTGTGATGAAATATCAAAAGGTCAACATTTGCCTCATTGTTTTTTCATTTCAATAATATAACAACCACATTTGCTCATGTTCTCACCTCACATTACCGTGCATATCATTCAAGGGGTTACCCTTGGTGCTCTTATAGGTTCTGTCATAAGGGTAGGGGAAATTTAAAATTAGCCAGCAATTGCCATAACTTCTTTCTATAGATATTTCAACCAAATTTGTTTATGATGTAGATCATCACCAGACACTACTACCCATGTCATTCAGTGCTCTAGAGGTGCTCCCCTGAATGTATCTGGTCTACAAACCTACATACAATCCATCCATACCACGTTTACACGTTAATTTAAAGACACTATCAGTGATTTGCTAAATCAGCAAATTGAAAAAATAATCAAAAATCAGATTTTAGCATGTACGTAACAAGTACAGGTATCTTAACATACCCTGCAAATGATAAGACCAGAAGCAACCTAATAAGGACAGAATCGGAGATTTTAGTCATTACTGTCCGAACGGACACTTACTACAACACGTAATTGAATGGAGAATCGTATCTTGGAACACTGCCGTTTTCTTCCTTTTCTTTCAATTCTACAGCTGGAAAAGGTAACTTATGAGAATTCTACAGACTTATCCTTCACTTTGAAGCTATTCCTGCAAATTTCAAATATTTTTCAAATCACTGATAGTGTCTTTAACGGTTGACATTCCCATGGTTAGCAAAACTGCAAGTCTCACACACTGCCTGGTTATACACAGGTAATGGGTTGTGCCCCTTCTATGTTTCCTTTAATTTATGGCTTCAGGTTTGCATTCATTGCTGGACGGAACATGGCTATATTATAAATGCAATATACTCCCAACAGCCTAATCTATAATACCCTACACATATTTTTGGCCATCTCTTTAACTCAGAATTTTGCTTCCATTATACAAAAGCATACTAGTGTTTGATACTTTGATAAAAGGAAGAATATACACTTGGCAATCACTGTGACCAAACGAAAGTTCATACATATTGCCCTTTTGAAAGGTGAAATCGGTAAGGAAAACTATTACATATGATTATTTTGTACCATTTTGAGGAGGGTCTGGGTCATGACCTCTAAGATTGGGGGTCAAAGGTCATTTGAAGTGTAACATATGGGGCACTATCCAAGAACCACTACATCCAAGTGTCATGAAAATATGCAAAAGTATGTTTTGGGTTACCATGTTTACCACACACATTTTGGGTTAACCAAACCAATCCCTATTATGTTCTCTTGCAGACGACACAAACAAAATCAATTCCAAATATAGTGTTATACATTTAAAGGAAGCCAACATTTTGTGTGATAAGGAAGTAAAGGAAGCCAACATTGTGTGTGATAAAGTAAAGGAAGCCAATCGTGTGTGTGATGAGGAAGTAAAGGAAGCCAACATTGTGTGTGATGAGGAAGCTCTACTTTCTAGCAGTCCGGTAATAACCATCATTGTGCTTGGCACAGATGATGTGAGAAGCAGTTTTGACAGGAAGCTTCTTCTGTTGGAGCACTACATCTGCAGCAACATGTAGTGGAAGATGCTTCATCTCCTACCTCCTTTGCCACCACTGTTATTGCCGTACCTACAGAAACAAAAAACACCAAGGCTGATATGTAAATGTATATGGCTTGAATTAATCTGAAAATAAAATGCAAAGAAGACCTTGCATAGGTTGGGATTCTATCTGTTTATAGTCGCCGTAATAATTGTTTGAACAAAGCGTACACGGGCGTAATCGCGTGTCTAATTTAATCATTGTGTTTACGCGCTGTCTACAGCAGTGACCTTTACGCACACATGCAGCAAATGTTCAAATCAGTTTCACACATTATTACTCAGAGTATAGATGGTTTTCAGTTTAGGTCAATTGATGCATTAAACCTTGTATTATTGTAGCACTCTTGTCTAATGTTATCACTCGTATTTATATGTATTATGCACAGACAGAGAATAGATCAAAATCAATGTCAAAGTCCAACAAGTTGACAGCACTGTTGCCTACCTGCTAAACCGGGGTTATCATTGTGGATGGTGTCCACCATGTGTGTCATAAGCTCCTATTCTGTGAGCACATACAGGTACCTGATGTTGACCCTGGTATTGAGGCCTAGTATGATAGCTTTGAGAATTGCCAACCCGCTGGTACGGTTGTATGGGATACGATGATTGCTGCTGTTGGGAGACGTATTGGCGTGGCATCTCCACGGCCGTATGAGCGTTGGCGACGATTTCCTACAAGTACAACCCCGTTGCGTTAAAAAAAAAAACATGTTATTCATACCATGATGCACCAAGTCAGTTAAACGTGTCACATCCCCATGTTCGACACTATCAACCTGTACATTTCACCAAGAATACCTTGCTGGAGTAGTTATAGTCTATGCCGGTGTCTATGATTACCTTAAACCCACTGACTCAAAGCTTTGACTTTATTAACTTTCCAACAAACTAATCGTCTTTGGTGTGATCAGAAAGGGGAAATGCACCTTGCTCCACTTTAAAGTTACAGGGGGTCAAAAATGGCGCAAAACCCACTCGGACCATACTTTGTGGGGCCATAAGTCAAACACGTAAAAGTGATATAACTTCGAAATTTGGGCTGGTGAAAGCTATCTTGAATACTCCCTTGTGTACAATCTAACTTAAATGAAAAAAAAAAAAGAGATATACGTCGCAAAAAGTCCAATTTACCTTGACTTGACCCCCTAAAAATCATGTCAACATTTTGCACCACATTTTCTTAAATATGATTCAGAGGGCCCCCTTCTGAAGTTTGTCAAAGTTTCAACATGTGTCTATTACCTTATGTAGTAACAGGTTCAAAGTCTTAAAACTGGACTCTTGATACCCCTTTGCAAGTTCAAGATTCTGTTACATTTCATGGGAATTTTGGCTGATATTAAAGTTTAAACTATAAACTGAAAAAAAATGAACATCAATATTCTCACCTTATTAGCACCTATCTAGGTATGGACCAATTTCAAGCTTGGCATCTTCTTTGAAAGAATTTAGAATACTAATTATCCTAATGATCATATGGTAAACAGTGAACTGTGCAAGTTTGACCCCTGGTATTTTAAATTGGGGCAAGGTGCCTTTTTTTCTGTTCACATATTTGCAATCTGCAGCAAAAGGTATTCCAGAATGCCAGTTGAGGGATCAGAGGGTTGTAGTTCTTTAGTTTATGGCCCTCTGAATATGGAATTTCACACCGGTAGCCGTTTTTTGAGGTGATCCCCTCAAATTTAAATTGCTGTAGCGTGAACACAAAAATAGGTACAGAGCTCAATTTTCAGGATTTTAGTTTCTCATGATTCTTTTCATATCCCAAAAAAAAGATCCACATGATGATGGTGTACCCAATTTGTTGAATTGGCATGGAATGAGTCCTCCATCTGAAAGTTCTAATCTTCGAATTATTTCTCTAGTACAAAAATTATTCAAAAACACTTATGTTTTATAATCCTCTAACTGAAGCCTGATTTCCTTTCCAATGTTGACTAATATATGCATTTCCCTTCTGAGAAGTGGAATGCCCCAAATTACCATAATAACACCCCTAAAAGAGAAATGGTCTCTCGACCAGTTACCCCAGGTCACACCCTGTCGACCTTAGCTCTTCCGCAATTCCGTTTTGGTCTTAAACCCACACAACGGACGCGCGTATATTCATAGCTTGGGGGGAGGAGGGGGGCGGGACCCGGGAAGCGGGAAGTCAACATTGGAAAGGAATCAGGCCTCAGTTAGATGCTTTATAACCATAATGTATGTTTTTGAATCAATCATTACAATAACTGATTTCCTTTACACCAATGTTGACTGAAATAAATGCATTAACCCCATTGAATGAATATTTTCAATCAACACCAGACTAGCAGCACACTCCCGTCCGGAGTGGAGCATGTATATCAGAGCAAGCAACAAATGCAGCCAAAGGCGAGACCTGCACTAAACATAAAGCAAACATATGTTAATGCATGCCTTTAGGCACTTAACATAAGAATCGGGGACATAGATGCTCACCTGGACACACGGAATACTCCGGGGCGAGCGTTCATAGTCGGTAACCGGATGGGAGACTTTTATGTATAGTGTATTGAAATTAGTGTTTGTTTTCTTGGGCAGGAGTGACCTCGCAACGTTCTCTGGGAGTTTGTACGTTTGCTGTAGTACACCGACGCGAACGTTGTGGGAGCCCTCCCGACATATCTTCGCAGATTTCTGCAATGCTGATTCCGCGGTTATAGGCCCAGGCCGATGTGATGTTACGGACAGAAGGTGCTCGGAGCTTGGGAAGCTTCCTATTCACCGCGTTGGAATCATTAATTAGCAGTCACTAATCCATCAATAGACCAATTATCGCTTTCGACGCGGACCCGTGGGGGAACGTGTGTAAGAACAACGAGTCGTTCGAGCCCCCTGAGCGGACTAGTTTTACGTTTATAGTAACTCAAGGGCCCGAACGGTGACACCACCGGCGAATCTTCCCGCACCGAAGACTGACATGCAATTCGTGGTAAGATAATTGTAGAGTGTCGGAATGAGGAATTGACTCGTTCTTTGCCAGAAAATCCGGGCCTTTAAGAAAATTTGCGTCTGTCCGAGAGGGAATTCTGACGCCGACATCGAGATATTCTTAATCTCAGAGAATGTCTCCAGAGGCGAGAGCGACCAGGAAGACAGTCTTAATGGTGACATGTTTAAGTGACGCCTCAGCCATTGGTTCGAACAGGGGCTTCAATCAAATTTAGTCTAAGACAGTATAAAGGTCCCAGGGTGGGACCGTCTTCCTGGCGGAGGTCGTGTAATAAACATCCCCTCTAGAAGGAGATGGATCGATCCATCGTCATTAATGATTGATCCGTCATCGAAACCTATATGGATCGTGAATAGGGGACTTGTAGTTTTCTGACAGTCGAAGTTTCAAGTCAGCTATCAAAGCGGATCAGGAGAAAGTCAGCGTCTCGGCTACAGAGCCCGATTCGGAGGAAACCTTCGTCGCTCACACCCAGCGGAAGTAGTAGGGTCCAGCCGGACGTCCTTCTTCCCGCTGATATGAGCGAGGCAGACCTCTGACGAAAAGCCAGAATCTCGGCTCGTTGCCGGATAATGGCACAAAGGCAACGCAGGTGCTCCACGCGGACAGAGACTGGCGGCTCCTCCGTCCGAAGGGATACTAGGTCCGCACGGATCGGTAGACGCACGAGGGAGCCGCTAAGCGATCAACCATTGGACGAAACCAAAGGTTTGTTTGGAGCGGATGCGGATGACACGGCACGCATCCCGCCCAATTGTCGACAACTACAGGTGTGTAGAATCGGAAGGCATAGGCCGTGATCCAGACCATTGACTGCGTACGCACCCGGGTGGTGAGTCCGGGTGCAGTAAAGAGGGAGCTTGGTGACTCAGGTTTGAGGGCGAACGGTCGATTGAGGGAACAGTATAATCGCTCGACAGAAATCTCCCGCACGACATCTCGCTTCCAGTATCCATTTCGAGGCCGTCGTCCTGCACGTGACAGATCGTCGGCAAGGAAGTAAGGTTGACGGCCCCCCGGAAAGTGTACTGCGGAACATCGTGATGGCCTCCCGGTCCCGACACCACGTTATGATTCGCATGGCGTCGAGACACGGGGCCGGGACCGAGTCCGCCCTGCTTGTTGATGTGGCCACACGGTGGAGTTTGGAGTGGTCGTCTGTATAGGACACTGGAGTTGGTCACCTTCGCCTCGAAGTGAGCAAGACTTCGTTCTACTGCCCACAATTCGAGGCGATTTTGAACATGGGCCTGGGCCTCGTCCGGGACCACGTCCCGAGGTTAGGGTGAAACCCCCCCAACCCGACTGCGACGCGTCGTCGTGAAACAAACATCGACAGGAGCGCGGGGGAAAGGATTACCGAGTCAGATTGGGGCTGCTTGAGGACCACTTATGCCAGGTTGCTCCGGGCACCCGAGTTGATGGGGATCCCGACGGGAATTCTGGGGCTTGCTCGGCCTGTAGTGCGCGAGGTGCTTGAAAAGCAGCCTCATATGGAAGCGACAGAAGACGGGACAAGGTCGGACGAGACTGGCCTTCAAGCCTAGAAGGCGAAGCCAAGATCCGAGCGGGGGCCAGACGTAAAGCAGCGCCACGGGATGGCGAAGGGGGAAAAACGAATCAACCCCGCATAGGGGCCGTCGGCTATGCAATGCAAGGAGCAGTTGGCAGACCGAGCACCCAGGATGCCTCGGGTCCTGAGAGGGGGTACGGCTCGATTTGTCGAAAGTAGTTGACAATGAAGCCCAACTCTGCACCACTCGGATGGTACGACTCTGACCATCTCGGGCCGTCGACTGGGGCGACGGACCGTAGTTAGATTCAGCCAGTCGTTCCAGGTACATGCAGAGGTTTAACCCCTGACGCCTGAGGAAGGAGCCACCTCACGGGTGCACTATGTTAAGGACCAAGGGAGGAGAGGTGGTAAGGAAAGTGTGAAAGTACGTAAGGGGAGACCCGTCCACTCATACGTCTGGCCCTTGGATTTGGATCTGAGCCAGCACGGTCCTGATGGGTTGTCTTTGGCGACTGAAACGTGTAGGTAGGCGTCTTTCAGATCTAAAGAAGACGCCCAGCTCACCTTTCAACGACAGGCGCAGGATCGACGAGAGGGTTTTCCATTCCGGAACCTTCTTCGGCGTCTTGATGTACCGATTCAGAGGCTTTAGGTTCAGGGTGGGACGCCCATCCCCGGTCTTTTGGGGGCCAAGAAGAACTTCGACCAGAACCCCTCGGTGAGGGGGGTCGACTGGGGAGATGGCACCCGTCGCCAAAGGCGACGAGACCTCGTCCAGAAGACCACGGTTCTTCGGTTCCCCCGGAAGGGTGGGTGGTCTCGGCATGGGGGAGTCGACGGGGGTTCGCGGTGAATTCTATTCGATCCCCCAGTTCCACCACGCTAAGCACCCAAGGTGCGGGAGAAATGGCTGGCCATTCCCGCAAGTAAGAACTTAAGCGGCCCCCCACCGGAGGAGGTTGAAGGGTTCCCTCCCGAAGGATAGAAGACCCCGCGGCCGCCGAGCCCTCAGGACGAAAAGACTTCTCCCCTTACCAGACTGACCAGCCCCAGACGTCCAGCCAGACTGGGGTGGATAAGTCCACGTCGGGGATGCACGGAGTAACCTGAGAAGGCAGGCTGCGGCGAGTACTGAGTCCCCGCGGGGGTAGGCCACGTAGGCTGCCCCGTAGGAACCCCAGTGGCAGGGGCACCCACGGGTACCAACCATAGCGGACCCGCCGTGGATGAAGCAGGTGCCGCCGACCAGCACTAGCAACCACAGCAGGCGTAACCGATGAGAGGCCTGAGCCGAACTAGCGCAGGGGCATCTGCGGAGGCCAACTAGCGGAAGCACCGCTCGCTACGCAAGCCCAAGGGCCCGGTGCGGCGTGTGGCGCCTGCTGAGAGGCACTGCATGACAAGCCAGGCTAGAGATGCGAGGTGCAGCGAGCATAGTCAACACCTGGGGGTCACGCAGAGGAGAAGAGGGATACCGAAGCCAGCGCCCCAGGGTTTGCCCTGAGACCATACCGAAGTAATGGCTACCGTAGTCGCGGTTAGTAGATTTAGATAGATTAGAAGTGCCCGGAAAGACCAACTGGTACAGCAACCACGTTAGGTGTGGATAACAACGGTGATGGATCAGCCCAGGCGACAAAGGGGCACCCCCATCACCACTCACCACCACTGGAATGCCCGCGGCCGCCCATCCCCCTGGGGGCTTGGCACCAGGCAGCCGCGCTAGCTGACACCGGAGGCAG
>JAMKCH010012467.1:0-26959 GCA_023653785.1 Ophioderma brevispina | reverse complement strand
CTTTCGAACTAGAAGTTCATCATCTATTCAGTGTGTTGTGAGTTGAGTCTATGGTGTGACTGCAAGCAAGTGCATAAAGCAAGTGTATATGTATGTGTGTGTGTGAGAGAAGAAATTTGCATATGAACAGAAAAAGCAATGGAGCAAAACCAAAAGGATACTATTCATCAGTATTCAATCCAGAGGGTGTAAGACACCGTAGTTGCTGAATCCAAAATTTATCTTTTTCAAGACGGAAATTTATTTGTGAAAGTCTCTTAGAAGCATCAATGCCAACTATGGTGAGATCATCTATGCTGTGATTGGTGGAATTAAAGTGATTGGCCACAGATTTGTCTTTTTTTGTTCTGATGTCAGATAGATGATCATAAAGTCTGGTTTTAAGGGCATTTTTAGTTTCACCCATATATTGGATGCCACAGCGGCTGCAAGTGATGAGATAAATTATGTGAGTGGTATTACAGTCAATATTTTGAAGGATTTTGAAAGTTTGTTTAGTAACACCACTGTGAAAAGAAGATGTTTCACAAACATAATTGCAAGCTTTGCAAGGTTTTTTCCTCATTAACAAAGGGTTTAAGACGAGCAGAAACAAGAAGGTCCCTCAGGTTTTTGGGGCGACGGAAAGCAATAACAGGAGGGTTGGGGATTGCGTCCTGCAATTTAGGAGACAAATGTAAAATGGGCATATGCTGCTGAACAATGTTGCTAAGTCTGGGAAGATGAGGGTGGTATTTGGCAACAAGCGGCACCCTGTTGCTTTTTTCTTTATTTTTATAGATAAAGGTTTGTTCACGGGGAATGGCAGCAACTTTGGAGATTTGAGAACAGACAAGTTTGTGCTTGTATTTACGGTTTTTAAAATGGTTGGCAAGTTCACTAGAACGATGATGAAAGGAAGCATCAGATGAACAAATGCGTCTGAGACGCAGAGCTTGGCTGTAAGTGATATTTCTACATTAAGTGAGGGGGATGACAGCTGGAAGGAAGGAGATATTGGTGGGTATCGGTGGGTTTGCAGTAGAGGTCCGACTGCAGAAAACCATTGGCATCAATAGAAACTGATACATCAAGGAAAGCAATATGGTTTGGGGAATGCTCAGAGGTGAATTTTATGGTTGGGTAGGTGTTATTTAGGAAAGAAATAAATTGATTAAGTTCATCTTCTGTATGTGTCCATATGAAAAACACATCATCTATGTAGCGCCACCAAACAAGTGGTTTAATAGGGCAAGAGTCAAGAATACGTTTTTCAAGAGCAGACATGAATATGATGGCACAAGACGGGGCCATAATGGTGCTCATCGCAGTACCCCTATCTGCCTGTAAAATTCTGAATTGAATTCTAAAGCATTATTTTCAAGAATAAGTTTGATAAGCGACAAGATAGCATGTGTGGGAGGTGTTTTGTCAGGCCGTGAATTGAGAAGATCTTCACAAGCACAAGATCTTCTTACTTGGCTTTAAGAACATACCAAACAATAACCCTTGTGTACTTTAGTTTTTAGCAAAATGCTTGTGTTCCGAGTGTTAACATTTTTTTGGGACAGCCTGTATAATTGCAGTTCTAAAATTGAAGGTTTCTACGGTGTCCCAAGGACGCCAATTTTGCATGAAAATTTCTTATAGTTTCAGAGTTTTGTAAAACTATTTCAGAGTTTTGCAAACGCATTCCAGAGTTTTGCAAAAATATTTTTGAGTTTACCTCCCGTTTGTTTACAGCTAGATATGAACGCATATGTGCCAGTTTGGCCAGTATCTGTCCTAATTTAATTGATTATTGCTACAGGATGAATCGAAGAATGGGTAAATGAAGTAATTTTGAGGACAGAATGAAGTGTGAGAACGGGTTGCTCAACATGTATAATCTTTCTTGCTGGGCACTTCTTCAAAGTGGTCATTTGTTGTTAAATCCAAGCTTCGTCATGATCAGATTATCGGACCTGTTATACTAGAAAAATCGTTGCCACCCTTGTTTGATGTTGAGAGATATTCTCCTTTTCGTGCGATACATGTACCATATTATTTGGCCTTTTTTTTTTTTGATGAATGGTAGAAATAACCACCATGCCTCAACACGGTAGGAAACCCAGGATCCACGTATTGTGCTACCATTTTTTCCAGGGTTGAGGTTACAGCTCGTTCTTTAGAACACTAGACCCGTGACGTCAATGCCCAGCGGTTTGCTAGCCATATTCTATTGTTCAATGCCCAGCACTAATACTGTTTGAATAGCATGTGATTAAAAACACCTGGTTTTTCGTCGAAAAATCAGGAGTTTCTCTTTCATCTGCAAATTCATTGCCATAGGCGTCCTCTTCATGGCCCGTCCTTAACCCTTTGGACCCTGGCCAGTTCTGTATACGTTGTAACGCACAAGTCAGTGGCTTTAGAGGTGGCCTTCCAAACAAATTCATTGCCATAGGCGTCCTCTTCGTGGCCTGTCCTTAACCCTTTGGACCCTGGCCAGTTCTGTATACGTCGTAACACATAATGTCAGTGGCTTTAGAGGTGGCCTCCAAATGTCTGCAGGTGATTTGGAAAGCCATCTACAACACCAGCAAGGACTATAGGCTTGTTTGGACTCATTTAAATGCATTGTTCATGCTAATTCTGAATGTGCCCAGGAAAATGAACATTTTTTACCTTTTTGAAGCAGAAATTGACAGATAGTAATTGCCTATGGCACTTTTACACAAGGAAAGAGAAGCCCCCCATTTTTAAAACCTTGCTTATCGATTTGGATAAGCCTGTTGTTCTTTTCGATTTGAAAAAAAAAAGATTTAGCGATTGAAAAAAAAACTGCTAGGTTTTTGATCAAATGTAGGCCCCAAAAAACAAGTTTGTCTCAGAAGAAAAATGCCAATGCGAAATGCGCTTTTTTATAGAAAAATGGTAATGCGAAATGCGGGCTCATTTCTTTTTAATTTTTTTTTCATTGCATTTTTGATCCACTTTTTTTCATTTTTTCTGTAAATAAAAAGATCTTTCAAGTGAGCAAAACCTAAAAAAGACCAATTTTAAACAAAATTCGCGCGGTCTTCTGAGACAAACTTGCTTTTTTTTCTTGGCCTTATCGGTCAGTTTTTCAATCAAAGAGCCAGATTTTTCTAAATTAATAACTAGGTTTTTCGATTCGACTATGATAAACATAGTTTATTGGTGGGTTTTCGATTGCAGAATCGGATTTTAAAAAACATGCTTATCGAATTTGGAATTTGGAAAACCCAGGGTTATGGACCTAAAATAGTTGTCTAAGAATTATATAATATTGAATTCTATAATATTGAATTGCTTTGAGTATGATACAAGAATATTTTGAAGTGGCGAATCCAATGAAATGAGTGACATTTAGTTCAGATAACACCTATGGTCACCATCTTTAATTTCAAAATGTATGTCATTGTTTTAAAAGAAAATGGCCGCCATAATTGTTTTACTTTTAGAAGTATCTTTGCACTCAGAACACATAAAATGGTAATTTGTTTGGATCTGACATTGTTTGCAATGGACAAATGCATTTTTTTATTGAACGTGTGACCGCCATCTTGAATTTCAAAATGACCGCCATTGTTTTATGATTTATATGATATCTTTGCATTCATAACACATAAAATAATTCTTTCTTTGAATGGTACATTTTTGGTAATGGGTATTCTGAAAAGAAATCCCTACTATCCAGGAGTACCTAGTGAAGAGCCTTGAACACTAGTATACAAAAGACCTTAGGGTTGCGGAAAGAGCCCATGATACAGCAAGGGAAGAAGCATTGAATCCATTAACAAGAGTGGGTTGCCGGGTATACTGAAACTATTGTATTTGCAGTATAATATCGTGACACAAATCAAGCTCCATATTGGAAATCAAGTCACCCACTCAACTAAAGATGAACATCTTCCAAACATCTTGCCTCTCAATATTGGTGTACGGTTACGAAACATGAATCCTCTCACAGGAGATGGAGGATTGCTTTAATGTCAACCAAAAACTATATACTTGCATTTCTTTGCAATCAATGGCATTTATATGTATACTTTAGTAATAATGATGAATACCAGTAGTTACTAGGTTTGAAGAAATGTATCTTTTTTGAGTAAATGTTTAAAGGCATTGTCAGTCATTTGCTCAATCGGAAAATCAAATATCAGATTTTTGCATGGTTGTAACGAGTATATGCATCCTAACATACCATACAAGTGGTAAGCCCAAAAGCAACCTAAAATCGGATATTTTATGAAATTAATTTAATTAAATGGAGATTCATATCTATAAACTCTGTTTCTAGCGTTTCTGTCAATTTCACAGTTGGAAAAAATAACTTATAAGAATTCTACAGATTTATCCTTCACTTTAAAGCTATTCCTGAAAATTTTCAAATATTTTGACTCTTTTATGAAGCTCACTGATAGTGTTTTTAAAATGTTTTAATGGTTTTGCTTCTTTTATTTCCTGTAAGATTCATTTTATTGATAGAAAAGACTGTATTCACATCTTCTAGTATCACCACATTCATTTTTTTTTTTTTTTTTTTTAAGAAAATCTACTTTTATAATTACAAACAAAATCAGCAACCATGATCACTTCAATGTGTATGATATGTATGAAATAAATCTTGGTTTATTTATGTAAAGGCACTTTTATGTAGGTTTGATAACTGCCACCCCAATACAAATGCAAAATATAGTGATTTTAATATGCATCTAGGTACAAAATGCTTCAGCTAGAATATCAATATTTCTTATAGATTTTAATCTACAACAACTAAAAATTTGGTTTGATTTATTGTATGTACTTCAATACTATCAATAAAAATCTCAAAACCAAATCTATAATTAGATGTCTTTTGAAATGAGAATAATTAATGGTGGAGTTATTGACGAGATCCCTGTGACCTGCCATGCTCTGAATGCATCTTGCAAAATCTCCAACTGGTTCCAGCAAAACAGTATCTTCATTTTATGATTTCTGAGTCTAAAGATACTATGTATTCAAAGGTAACGCAATAGCGACCATTTTGAAATCAAGATGGCGGCCATAGGCATTTTCTGAGATAATTGTCACTTGCTTCTATGGATTCCCCATTGCAAATACATGCATCATCCATAAAAGGACTCATCATTTTATGTGTTCTGAGTGCAAAGATATCATTAAAAGTGTAAATAATGGCGACCATTTTGAAATTCAAGATGGCTGCCCTAAATGTAACTTTTGAAAATGGCAACAACTAAAATCTTGTAGATTGGGGTATAAAGATGCTAAAAACCACTCTTTCAAAAATGTAGCAAAAAAGCACAGCATTACATAACACGATGCACTTAGAGGGGCAAAAGGTCCACTTTTTTGCTGATTTCTTTTTTTTTTTGGATAAAAAGGTCCAAAATTGAGAGATATTTTGACCAAAAGAACACTTTTTAATGATGGACTAATCGGTCAAGAAAAAACAAAGAAATTTGTCTTGTTCTATCTGTAAAAGTTATGTTCACAAATGTTGCAGCGATGTGACTTCCAAAGAATTTCGTAAAAAAACCAATACTAAGTATTGGCATTGTGAGAAATGTAATGATACAATTGCTCGCCCATTTAATCATATTGTAGACCAGAGCAAATATTTGCTGGCAGTCTATAAGATGTATTTAAATCCTGATTTGATACCAACAGTTAATCGATATGACATCTTGTGTTTGAACCTTTAAAAACTACTGACACCGTGTGTGATACTACAGTAATAATACTATGAGTACTATACTGAGGAACAAGATTTGAAAGAAATCAGAAAAAAAATCGGTAGAGGTAACCTTATCGATGTTTAAAT
Organism: Ophioderma brevispina; assembly: GCA_023653785.1. Taxonomy (NCBI): domain Eukaryota; kingdom Metazoa; phylum Echinodermata; class Ophiuroidea; order Amphilepidida; family Ophiodermatidae; genus Ophioderma; species Ophioderma brevispina. The sequence continues at coordinate 21,147 of JAMKCH010012467.1, read as the reverse complement.
GCCAATATCAGCAGTATGTATAAAAACTTCGATAAATTAAAAGATTCTTTACACAGTTGTAACATACCATTTAACGTCATAGGTGCCTTGTTGAAACTTATTTTTTCTTTCTTAAGAAACTCATAGATGGGTAATGTCTTACCACCATTGACGTCAAAAACATAACGAATCAAATAGTAATACTCCTCATAAACGTATATATTATATATATCTGAATACAGTACACTATAGTGCTTGCCATGAAAATAAGAGTTCATATTTACGTTAAGTGTTAAGTGAGCGATAATTGTAACTTGTGGCCTAGATCTGTTTTTATACCAATATCTTGCTAGTATTTGCTTTTAGCCTTTGATTCTGTTTTCCTACTATCATTTAGAAATACAATATGGGTCCTTTTTCTGGTTGTGTTATACAGAATCTGTACCCTATATATTGGACGATACAGCTAAAATGAGCAGATAAGTCAGAATTTGATTACTTGATTTTCCATAACTAATCCTTAATAATTAATTAATGTTAATTCACAGTCTACGTTAAACACTTGAAGATACCAATTGATTCCATTTGTACCAAAAGTCTTGTTGAACTGGCAGTAGGACAAACCTCCCGATTAATTTTCAATTTAGAATGGTTTTTAACTTGGAGTTGAGTAATCGGCAAATAAAAGAGGTGGTGGTGTGTGGCTATTAACCATGAAGACGACCTGAAATATATTGTAAAGAAATGGCTGGAGCCCAGCGTGAAACCCCTTTGTATACAGGAAACGTTGTTTATTGAGACTAGAACGGAGAGAAATCTAAAGAGCGAATATAAATCTTATCGGGCGTCGTTTCAGATCGCTGATGAGCTACTATGAGTTTACTCAAGTAGAGAGAACAGCTTACGAACCATTACTAAGAATGCAAAAACCCAGCTTATGTATATCAGGGGTGATTATAATTATTATTGTTAAACGAGAACGTACACATGCCTTACTACAGAATTCATTGATGTAATGACATCTTACTCTTTGTATCTCGCATTACGAAACCAACTCGAATTACTGACCAAATCTAGCAACAATTTATGACTAATTATTTACAAACTTCATACAGAGAAGATTGCTGCATATTTTATGATATCAGTGATAATTTACCCATTTTTATTTGACAACCAAAATTATCGATATACTCGAAATGATGAAACCAGCACTAACGAAGAAAAAAAAGAGAGATTACTGATCTAAATGCCGTTTCTTCAAAAAACAGATTACGTTGCTGTTGATGGGATGCTGTTTTGTTATCTGATGATGCCAATGGATCATACAAAAGCATTCATGAGGAAGTTTAATGTATTGTTAGGCAACGAGTGTTTCCAAAAAAAGAAAGAACAAATGTGATTCGAAAACACAAGCCACATCACATGATAACATTCTCATGCTGAATGCGATTCGCAGGAAGGAATATTTTTGTTTAGACATCACGAAAAGCACACCGAGAGAAATATTCTCAAGTATAAAAAATACAGAAACAACTACTAAACAGGTGCTTTAGGTTTGGATCAAACAGGATTTTATTTTAGCACTTGTTGGAGCAAAAAGAAAAAAATAATATGATTATTTTTTTTATTTTTTGTCTGTTTGTGTTTTTGTGTTTTTTAATCAACAAATTTGTAAATAATGGCCAAATATTTACAGATCCAAAACCAATTGCTGAGGATTTAATGAATATTTTGCTAACATAGTCCCTGTTAGCTGCAGTTCAAAAACAATGGAAGAGATTCAACAAATTATCTATAAACGACCTTTTAGTGCGACTTGTTATTTAAACCCTATGGATGAGACATGAAATACTGAGGATAATAGGCAAACTTGGAAGCAACACAAATCCGGCCTGTAATTATTAAATTGAACTTGTCAAACAATTTGCCAGGGAAAATTTCCTAATACACTTAAACATAAGGCATCCAATTATTCCCTTACTTCCGGTGTTGTTCCAAATGATTTAAAAGATAGCTAAAGTTGTTCCAATCCCTAACAGGACGTTCCTGAAGCATTTCGGAATTACAGACCTTGTTAGGTGTTCACCCTGTTTTTTCAAATTTGTGGAAGTTATAATGTATGACAGATTTATGACTTCTGACACAAAATCACATTTATATTAAAAAAAACAGTATGGATTCCGAAATAACATTCTACGTATATGGCGGGCGGTATTGGATATCAGTTGAGGCAATGGGGTAACGATATGTATACAGCGGGTTAGTTTTAGGACCTCTCAAAAGCCTTTGACACTATAGATCACCCAATATTTTACTAGATAACTTATATCATATGGGTTTTCGTGGGGTGGTTTCCCATAAAATGGTTTGTTAATATCTCTCTGACAGAAAAACGTAGTATCTCTAAAAATGTCACTCATCATATTGAAAATGTGTTTTTTGCGTGTTACCCCAGGGCCATTTGGGGCCATTACTCTTTCATTCATTATCTGAACGCATTTGTTACACTTCAAAACCTCTTAAAATATTTTTTTTGAGATGACACAAAGTATTTATTTGGAAGAGATGTTAATGCCCTTCCTTTATCACCCAATGAACAATGAATCAAAGAAGTGTGCAACTGGTTTAAATGCAATTTAAATTATCTACTCCAAAATGGCAATCAATAAAAAACCCAATCTCGATGCTTATCGGTACCCTGTCGAACAAAAACGTTGCTCATTATAAAAAAATGGAATTACTTAGATGGTTGCAAATTAACTCGTGTTTCTACTGTAAATTTTGGGTTAAAAACTATCGATGAAAACTGACTGGAACGGCCAATTATAAAGACATTTGTAAAGGGTCCCGTGTTAAAACAATATAGGGTTCCGAAACAAAGTGAAACATTTCTTACCAAAAACCTGCGTTATACCAATTGTTATTGTTCATTAATTATGCATTATATGACTTACGGAATGTGTTAATGGGGGTAAATGCTTAGTGAGAAATATCCTTCTAAACTATTCCAACTTCAAAAAAGGGCCATGTGAGAATAACGTTAATAAGTCTTATCTATTTTGGTCACACCAAACCTGTGTTTGAAAGTCTAATTATTAGATATTTTCCAATTATATGATAAGGAACTTGGTATGTTTGCTACAAGTCAAAGAATGGTTACTTCCACCCCTCCTTGATCACTTATTCACCGCTTGGAAAGTGTAACTACAAACTATGATACAAGAAATTCACTCCCCTTACCCGATTGAGATTCACAAATGAAATCTGTGTAACCGCTGGCCCAAATGTTGGAATAATGTCGGCCCCTTCGTAGTAGGAGTGGCTTAAAAACTTAAACTCATTTGAGGAAGGCGCTTCCTTCTAACTTCGGAGAAAAAAAAATAAGGTTATCATGTTAAATTTTGTCGTTAAATTCATAAATATTTTATCATTCTAGTGAGTACACATAACCAATTATGAGCGTGATTTGATCAAATGATTTGTAAACTTGATGGTCTTGTTGCTGCGCGAATTGTGCCATGGTTGACACGTGTTCCTATTTTGTCCAATTCAATAAGTGCACAATGTTAGGGAGTTTTTTTTTTTTTTTTTTTTTTTTTTTTTAATTTATTGTTTATTTTTGTATATGTTTCTATTTAAGGTTATTCATTATTTTGGGGCAGCCTCGTCTCCTTTCTGACATATGCACAAGTTGTTATATCTGCATGAAAAAGTGATCGTAGGTTTGAAGAACACTGTAATGGTCTTGTTTTGTTTGTTGTCACGGTTGTTGTTTGTCCTAATGTGTTTGTGATGTATATGGATTGGTGGTTTGCAACGGTTTTATTCGGCTTTGCTTTTTGGGCATCTCCTCATCATGTTTTTATCCTGTAATTTTGTCATTTTTATCCTGATTGAAATGTTAAGAAAGTACAAAAAAGACCATTGTAAGGGGGTTAGTCCACTTTTACCAAAATTTAAGGCCCCCCCCCCCTCCAAAAAAAATCCATCCCGCGTACGGCCCTGCTGTTGTAAGTGGTCTTGAGTCCGGCGGACTATACTAAAAAAAAACGTTTCTCAAATAAAATTAGTGGTTCAAATTACTTTCCCATTTTTAGGATCGGAGTTAAGGATACGGACTTTTCCGCCAGGGGGGCTGACTTCAATCAAAATCGTCAACAGAAACTGCATTAAAGTCAGTTTCAGAACGCATAGAAAGGATGTCTATCATCAAAATCAATACACGGGAATAAAAAAAAGCCAAAACAAACAAAGCTAAAAGAGGGTCAAAGAGCCATGCAACTACAGGGAGCAAGAAGACTATTCTTTGCGGTATGATTTCACAAACTGTATATAAAGCGACATTTAATTCAGCGATAATCAATCCGCAACCACAAAGTCATTTAGGCACAACAAGTAGGAAACTGAGAACAATTGTCAAAGCACATAGTATATGTGGAAAGGAATTGATGTTTTGTTAGTTTTTCATATACAATTTTCTAGGGGGCTACGAAAAGCACCTAAGGGACATGGCAAGTTGACAATTTGACAGTCTGATAACATATTTGACAACACATTTCCACTTCCACTTGATCAGATAGTTTCCACTTGACGATAATTTCCAGTCGATCAGATATTTGCAACTTTTTTGACAAGATAATTTCCACTTTATCACTTATTAATTTCAAGATATTTTACAAGATAATTTCCACTTGATCACTTAATTTCAAGATGTTTGACAAGATAATTTCCTCTTGAGAGGATATTTTCCACTTGACAAGATAATTTCCAGTTGATCTCTTAATTTCAAGATATTTGACAACATAATTTCCATTTCGTGACGTCACAATTGGTGACGGGATTCAATTTGCGGAAACGGAAAGACGCACGACACTATTACACCTTTTTAGGTGCAATGTTGGGTAGTCTCGGTAAATGGTGCGCCAGCAGGCGGAGCGCCCATCTCTCTGTCATTGGGGTTTGGACCAGACTCCCTCGTATATTGTTGCTGTTGCGGGTTCGCCACTCCTCCCGCACATTTATACTCCTGGGTAGAGAGAGGCAAGCGAGGTAACGTGCCTTGCCCAAGTGCACAACACATTGGCGACAGCGGGGCTCGAACCCACAACTTTATGCTTATGAGGCGAGCGCTGATCCACCTGCAAGGGGTTGCCACATGTTTCCACTAGTACAGTGACAAGGGAGGTTCTGGATAGATAGATGGACTAAGATGAATTGGGAAAGAAAGGCGAAGTAGGGAAGTAGGAAAGATGGATTGGAGCACGGGAAGGGTTGGGAAAGATATTATTATTTTTATTATTCATACATGATTTTTTTTTATGAATATTTATAAGAAAATGGCTACTTTTCATTTGCAAGTATTTAAGCGCTGTATATCATCACACAAAAACACCAAAAATACAGTTTTTTATTCTATAAATTAAATGAAATACAATATAAACTAAATATAAACCTAATGATTTTAACATTACACTTATTTTTTTTAAAAAGAAAGAAAGAGGTTTTCTAGTTTAAAAGTGGAAACAGTTGGTGCATTTCTAACATCCACTGGGAGGCTGTTCCACATACGGGGATAGCTGCAATGGCAAAAGCCCGGTACCCATACATGGGTACCGGGTGAGCGTAGAGAACTTGGATTATAATCTGAGATAAGTTCCTATTTCGTATCTTATAGGTAATTATTTTAAAACAGAGCGGACTTTAACTTTTAGCATGTAAATTGTTCAGCACAGACGAAATGTGATCATATCGGTTTGTCAAAGTGAAAGGTTTTTGCAAATATGACTGAAGGAAGACCACACAACATAGAATATTTACAGTCTAATTAGTGGAGGAAACAAGCATGACTAAGCGTTCTGTGGTAGGTTGATCTAAATACCTACGGATTCGCCCAATCTTGTAGATTCCAAAAAACGCAGAGGGTGCGATGTTCCTAATATCGTCGTGGGTTCTGCATACGGTCGAATCAGCATCAATGCTAGTTCTGAGAAAACGGCGTTTTGGAAAGGTTGAGTTACTATGAATGCGTGTAATTTAATGAAAAGGAAATGCTATTTTAAGTGGGGTATGTTAAAAAACTGATGGTTACTAAACTGACGACAGTATTAAAATACTAAGAAGAAAACGGTTGTCGTATTAAAAGGCCACTGATGTGATTTTACAGTTTTGACAGTTAATTTTTTTCCGCCGAGGATACATTATGAGCCCATAGATGATTACTACAAAAACCTTGTTTCTATTCTATTAATAAACAAACTTGTTTAGTTTGGTGTGGTTGTAGAGGTTTTAAGGTATAGGCTAATTTTATATATATTTTGTATGCTGATGATGAAATAAATGAAAAAAATGCATTATCGGCTCATTATTGCAGGAATAAGGGCCAGTACAGCAGTAATTGACCAAGCAGAAGCTGCACATTTTCAATTACATGGGTGAGTAGATATTAGAGCAATATGGCCGGGCGTCTCCAATAAAGTGTAAACATCGGAAATTGATGTTTTAGGCATTGAAATAGTAAATTTATACAAATTTTATACAAATTTGATGTTCAAATTCATATAAAGGACCTATCTTTCCAGTACAATTTACCCCATCACGATAGGCTTTTGTCAATCTGGAGATATACGCAATTGTTTGCAGGTAAGCGAAATCCACTCTGTGCCACTTTTCAATAAAGCGATAGAAACACGTTTCTGAATACCACTCATCCAGGACTCAGTGACAACTAGAATGTCAAGGGCCTCATTTATAACTAAATTACAAATAGAAGTAACCTTGTTGTTCATTGATCGTGCATTCCAAGTACCAACTTCTGTAGAGGCCAGGACTATAATTACTAATCACTATTCATATGCCCGTATAGCTCAAAACAGTGATGGCACTATGCCCGTATCTTAAAGTGACAGGAGCAGATTTCACCGGATCGGTTGAAGACCACCTACCGAGAACGTTTCGAAGGTTTATTGGACAAACAAGTACAAAAGAAAACCGCAAACCTTGTTTTAACTTGCCTGCTATCGTAATCGTCCTCATAGAAAACCATGCTTTGAATTTCTGTCGTGCACGACCGAAAATTCTAAATCATCATCTTATTACATAAGACAGCGTATTCGGCTTATTCACTTCAGATGTGATCCAATAAGCATTTCAAATATGTAAAAAAACCGGGGTTCGACAAAAATTGGGGCGATTCTTTCTGGAAATGTCCTCATGTCTCTATAATTACAAAAAAAATTGTATTTTTTTTAAATTTCACTCTCTAGGTAAATGCATTCAAAACCTTCAAAATAACGTCACGCGAAATGGGAATTTTACGTGTATTTTAATGGAGATTTTTTAGTAAAGATGGAAATTTTCTAAAATCTTTGGTCATTTGATACCAATACAGGGTAGATTTTGAAATACGGGTACGTCAACATGGCCACCACTTTTTCAACTCGACACGTAAACCTCATTGCGGCATTCGAGTACGGGGTACTTCCGAAGGCCTAATTTCTTGCCAGTTTCACATTTCTTTATTTTCCGATATTCCAGGTATTGATCATTGTCTACAATATTCATTTCCATATTAACATTTAACAATCAACGATATCTTCGTACATAAAACGTGGAGTGATTTGGTGTTGTGCGCCCATAATGGCGGAAAATAGGGTAATGTTTTGCTGCTTGAGGGAACATATAGGTTGTTGATACTCATTAGCAGAAGCGTACTCGTTCGCGGCCATGTTGTCTGCATTTTCTGAAATTGTTCCATCTGGGAATTGCCTACTGATTCTGCTTTATTAACTTTGTAATTAATATTTGATGTTTCATTTTATGTAATTTATATCTATATTCATCAGTAGTCAATGTCATACACTTGAGCCTTTTTTTAAAGCTGACATTTGGCTTTTTTGTTCGCTGATCTTGAAACATTGGAACAGCTTATCAGAGTTTTCTGTTTCCGCAGATCACTCTTCTCCTCAGATGGCTTTCTTCTAATCCCAAATGACGAGAGTACTTTTGTCCATGTCATTGATGAGTCGAACAGGGAACCGCCAAGTGACTCTCAGGTAGACTTAAACACCGGCTGATGCATTAAAGCGGGTTGGAGATCAATTACAATGTGTGCATATAGATGACGCCCTGCATGCCAGTTAACTCACTGAAAGCTCAGACATATGGCAAAAGGTAGGCTGGCATGATTCCGGTCAAGTTTTTTGGACATCAGAGGGGGAAAGATTCGACAATATTCAAATTAGTACCACTGAAATCCTTGCTCTCTCATATTGAAACAAAGTCTCAACTTACAGATTACTTGGGGGAGGAAAGTTCTACTCCATGAATATGAAGAAAGCTAGCAAGAGCTTAGTGGCATCCTCAACGTATTCCAACAAAACCAGGTGGTTGTATGGATCCAATATTGGTGAGCACTAACTCGTGGCGGCAGGACACCTGATCCAATGCATGTATTGTTGATGTTGCGTCCAAGATGACGGAAACATCAGAGATATCAATGAAAATTCGCCAGAGACGGATTGTTTCATTTACCTCATGGATTTGTGTTCAACCAACCAGGCGAGCTTCACTGTATCACCGGAAAAAGGAAAAAGCGAAGCGCACAGTGACATTACGTGTTAAGGTGTGCAGCAGTTGGAAGCGAAAATTATAGGTCTACTAGGTTGCACGCTTTAGAGGTAAGATTGGGGGGAGGGAAAAGGAAAATTTGCTGGTATATCTAAGAGTAGGTGGATAAAGCCTAGATTTAAGCTGTGAGGGTGTATTCCAGAAAATTTCTGTGAGGGAGGATGTTTCGACCGAGACAGCAGTTAAATGTTTTGAAAACCTGTTGTGTATGGTGTATGTCAAGAACAGCTAATACAGCAACATTGCCAAGAACAGCGATCTGTAAACGCAGTGACTTTGGTAACACGCATTGATTACACAAAGTAACAAGTCCAGAAGGATATCTACTCATCACCATCATCTGTCGTCTGTAGACGGAATGTCGAAAGCAGGCCAGAGAAAAATTTGTACCCAGGCTGCCCATCCTTAATGAGTTGCTGGATTTCACTGATACAATTCCAATATCTTTAGCAATGACATCAGGATACTACGTGTCCTGCCACGGATTGGTTTGATAATAATAATAGTAATATGAGATTGATATAGGCCTTTTACACAAGTAGAAAAGCGATGTTGCCAATTATTATTACCATTGCCATCGGAACTCGTCACAATCATTTCGCTTCACCTAGGTGGCAGCCGGCCAGGCGACACAATCCTATAAGCACTTAGATTGTAATATTCCACCCGAACAGCTACCCGAATATCGCTTGGTCGACGAAGCAAGTGAAGTAAAGTGCCTTGCCAAGTGCACAACACATGGCCACAGCGGGGGCTCAAACCCACATAACTTTCAGATCATGAGTCGGCCGTCCTAACCACTGGACCACATGTGCCCTCCTACCAGGTGGTTAATGTCCAGAAAAACAGGTGAGAGATAGGTTGGTCAGTTGTCGCATGCAGTGACATGCAAACTGGGAGGACGTCTCTTTAATGGTTTCTGATAGGAGTACATCTCCATATACCTCATTGTTGGAAATATGATTCTCCAGCTGATTGTTAAGTACTCTTCTAAGAAGTGTACTAAGCAAGTGATCTGCCATCAAGCTTTTGGGTAATGGTCCAGTCTCAGCTCCATAGCTGAGTATACTCTTACAAATGCCCTGAAGAAAGGAACGTTAGTTCAGGTATGGGTAACCCATGTAGTCAATTAAGCCTCTAATGGAATTTCAATAGCCTTATTTGTTTTCTGTGATGGAATGAAAAAAAAAAAAACCTCCTCTTCGCATTTTAGTCCAAGTTTGCATGATAAAAAATTTTGTGTCTCTAAAAAGGTGGATAACATGAGAGTATTAACTTCTTTTGCTTCACTAAGATATTATTGATTAATGCCTAAACCTCAAATAAGTTCCGAAATAACGCAGTATGGTGAAAATAAAATTTATGTACTGAAAGACAAATCCCAAGATCAAGTCAGGGTATTTCAACAGATAGGTTTAAAAATAGTAGAATCTGTATTATATAAACTGATATTTGGGTTACATTTCATTGACATTTTACATTAATCAAACACATTAAAAGCAAAGTGTCTAGTGGCGGCCATTTTGAAATCTCCATGGTGGCTGAGTTTGCTCATTGAAAAAATAGGCATTTGCAGTGATTGGAAATTATCATCATAGGACATTCAATGTACCATTTTTAGGACGCTTTATTACTGGTTTTACTGAGATTTTAGTGTATTACATATGGGGGCCATTTTGACATCCAAGATGGCGACAAAACTAAATGAGATTCAAGTAAGCCAGTGCTGTTAATGGAATCCCTAGTATCACACACATGGGTATTACCACCAGTTTTACTCTTTCACGTTGCTCACACGCCAAAGAGATAGGACATAACATAATTTCAAATGGCGGCCATTTGAAATTTCAAGATGGCAGCCAAACCAAATCAGTTACAGTAAGACGATGCTTTCAATGGAATCCCTGGTTATCACAAAACATGGGTACTGCCACCAATTTTACTTCTTCTAAGGTGCTCCTACGCCGAGATATAGGACCAAATAATACTGAAAAATGGAGACTGAAGGCGCGTGGTTGAAAAAAATGGCACCTAAGTTTTTTGAAATCAGCACCAAAATTGAAAAAGTAAGCTAATAAAATCAATTGTGGCACAAACATCCACGGGAAAACATAACAAACTGTACTAATAGGTAATTTATTCATGTGCTGTCATTGCAACCGATTAAGCATATTTGTTTTGCACAATTGACAAAGTTCAGCTGGGACCAGTTCAATACAAATCCCATTTCACTTGCATGACTGAAAGTGCATAAAAACAATGTTCTCGGTATCCATGACCGCACATGAACAAATTACCTATCGCTGGAAAGAGGAGATATGTGGCTTTTTTAAGATGCCATTAATTATTTGATGAATTTTAGACAATTATACACAAAAATTAGGGAGAAGGTTTGTTGGTTTTTAACTTGATTACGCCTGTATAGGATGAAATGGCGGACCAGATACCCACGCGTGAAAAACGCTCTCTCTTAAAAACCTTTCTGATTGGGCGTAATACGCATCTTATAACCCAGATTGCTCGGGTGATGATTTTATATTGACTATGGACCTACCAGATAGTTTTGTATCTGTATGACAATATTAATGTCTTAATTTGATGATAAACTGTCCCGTTCGGGGCTCATCTCTACCCATTGCACCACGGCATGTACTGAACACACGTGAATAACCCGCCTTTTAGACTGCTCGTGTACATACCTCAGTTGACCACTACGTACTGCACTTTGTGTTTAGTCGCGGCTTGTCAATGATTTCCCTCCACAGGCTGCACTTAGCAAGCGTATGGTGAATGAAGGAAGATAATCAAACGCATTTTATCAGAGTCATTTTTTTTTTTTTAAAAAAAATCACAGTGTGGACGATCTTCGCCCGCTGTTTCTACTTGAAAACGATTAACTGATCTCTCTCTGAGTCTCGATACCCTTGCTCCTGAACTTCATGAAATGACAGAGGAAACTATTCCACCCACTACGTGCCCAATTAACACGCGAAATACAAGCACTAAAACAGCAGCGACTAAGTGATGAACACTCTATAATAGAAGAATAAATCTCCTATTTCATGGTATTCTGCAAACTGTAGGTGAAGATACAGAGATTATCCTTCGTACCTTCCTAAGGATGAGATGAAACTTCATGATGCTGCAACCTGTGTATTTGCTAATGTCAACAGGACTACAAGCAGCGTAAAACAAAAATAGGCCAACGCCCATATTGCAAATTGTGAAAAATGATAAGAACGTAACCATGTACGTTAATGCCAGGATTGTATGAAAGAATGCTTCCCAAAAGTATGGCATCAGCCCCCACTCCCAAAAGTGATGCAAGAACAGAGTGTCTTAAACTGGTCAGACATTAAACGCAAGCTATGAATCAAGGGTAAGAGCGGCAATGCCTGAAGAAGTTGGCACAGAAATTAAGTTGTACATTGATAATACCTTATGGACCCTTAAATAAAATAGGTTATGGGCTTGGACTATAGAGGTCATTGTTTTGGTTTTTTTTTCTATGGGACATGATGGACCAGATGGTGTATTGAGTCAATCCCAATGCACCAGTTTTGGGAGGTTTCACCCGGTTGGTCATGTGACCAACAACACCCTATCCTTAACATGTAAAAACCCTGACTTTTTATGCTCATTTTGGCCCACAGGGTGTTATGTACTTAGGGAATTTTAGCATGATATGAATGTCTTGTGATTTTTAGACTTTTGGAACCGCTTTTATCCCTAAGTACTGACATGTGTTTAGTGCAGTGGCGGTAGGAGCATTGCTTGCATATGGGATTGATTCAAACACCCTCTGGATGGACCCTGAATCTGATAAATTTAATTCATTGTATTATAATCATGTCTCGTGTCGAGGTACTGTTCTAAAGATACTCTGGACATAAATTTGCCAACAAATATTTTAAAGTCTATGTTTTGACATGAATTTGACTGCAGGAAGAAAAGGCACGTGTAACTACATTTGAAAAATCATTGGACATTAAAACTTGATTACCTATGTCATCAAATAAAGTTTTATAGTAGTGGACTTAACTATGTATTTTTAATAATTTATATGATTTAATATTGTTCATGGAGTAAATTGGGAGGTATCAGCCTTCAAAAGATAAGGAAAGTTATTGTGCTATGAACTTGACCTTAAAAGTGCCATGTGAGCTCTTTTGACTATTGTTTGGTAATAATGATTACATATTTAATCACCATGTTTCTATGTAGTTTTCCTATTACCAGGAACTTGACTTTATTTCTCAATGTATTCAGATAAAATACATGTCATGGTTCCAATAGTCCTTTAATTTATTTGGGTATACGGAAGTTCTTAAAGTATTATAATTCCGTGGCCATTAACTTGATTTCATATGTAATCAAAATGGTTCTAGTTTTCTAGCCATGAACTGATATATCTCTTAAGAAGTATTTTCTGTCCATAGTTAAGTACTATAATTTATTTGGGTCTATGGTAAGTCCTGTGAAAGTATATGAAACCACTTTGGGACAATGTTTAAATACATGTGTACTCGATTGAAAATCAATATGTGTACTTGACATTTCTCTAGATCACATATGTATAATGCTTTGTGGTTGTTGTTTTGGACTGATCAAATTTCATGTCATTTCTATTATAATGTCTTGTCCAAGCTAAAACTTAAGATTCTAGGGGTCATGTATCTTGCGTTAAATTGACATCCAAGGACTTGGATATGAAACTGAATCTGTGGACTTCCCATGCATATGAATTGGACTAATTTAAGTCGTTTGGTCATGTACCTTTTTAAATGCCATCTCATGTTTCTAGTCTTTTGTCATATCTTGATGAAAATTGTGTTATAATTAGGTGCATGCAGTTTATTTATTTAACCTTTAAAATATTTGTCATGACTTGCCTCTAAAAATATTAGAAAGTGCTTGGGCATGATTTTGATCAGGAAATATCTAATTATCTTTTTTTCTGATATTGCCATGTAGTGTAATCTTGGTTACTATAATATTTGACAATGAAAATCTCGGATATAAAGCGACACTGGCACAATTAGAAAAACGGTCCGCTCCCATTCTTTTCCCTAAATTGCATTTTTGACACACATTGGGCCATGTAGGTCCGTTGGCTCTCACCTGAGGTGATTGAACTATATCAGGACCACTCGGATAGTTTATTTGTTCGGGAGCAGACAGAGGATGGGAAGACGCGCGCTGGAGTTGATTCCTCGGCTTCGTCCCTGTTTACCCGGTGTGAGTCAATGTGCTTTTGTCTGAGTTGGTAATATATTATTAATGTATACCAAATATATGCTGAAGTTAGGGCAACCCAAAAAGATGTCGGGGATTATACTGGATGCTTATGCTTCAACATGTTTTCTGGTTATGATATTCGTTTGTGTGAAATATGTTGTTACGGGGCATGGGATATAATTTGAAAGCCAAATTTAGCAAATTTCACCGTCGTCTTGAAATGTGCCGCTTGCACTTGATACGCCATAGTTTACTTTTATATGTAATGTTTCTTAATCATGCTACCATTTATTATCTCAAAAAGTGCAAAGTATGATGGACAATTGGAGTAATGGAATCTGCAAACGCATCTGTTAGGACCATCTGACTTTGTTGCTTTCCCGCGATGTGCCCTCTCGAATACGCGTTCTAGGACCTCACTATCATTAGCCAGTTAACAGGCAATGGTTGTAAACATGGTAGGGCTTGGTATCATGAAATAAGTCGGCTGACTATTACACACTGAGCAATTGTATCTGTTAGAGTTTTAATCTATGGGCCAGGCCATAACGATTCGAAGGTATGGATTCGCAGGAACAAAAGAAGTGACGTGGAATGTTATCTGGTCTGACAAGACCATAACAACATGTTGTCTTTATCCTGGGCGTGGAGCAATTCACTCAATTTAATACCCCAACAGTAATTCTATAATACTGGAATTTGGTAGTAAAATACGACCAAATACGTCGTGGAATCCCTCATTCCACCCGTGTCTCTAAATGACCATCAAACAGCTTGCTTGGCCATCAATGATGGGTACTTTGACCACTTTGAAGCGATTTAATTGATTCACCGCAGGGCTGTTCAAATCTCAGTATTCCATTGATTCTGTGTTGTTTACTTGTTGAGTGTTGGGTCTTTTCATGGCAAATAGTAATTTACTCAAATTGCACACTTTGTATAAGAATATTTACCCTCATCAACTTAAAGCTACTTGACTTTTTAATTTAAATTATCATATTTCGTTGTATATGATACCGATATTGATGAAAAATCGGTTATGTTTCAACTGTACTGGGGACTATTTCCTTTTAACCATGTACTTGGATGATAATGAATTTAAGTTGCTCTTCATCGTTGATAACTCGATGAATTAACAATTTCTAAACGTAAAACTGGCTCCTATCTATGATGATGCTCTACAATCTGTAATAAATGGTAACGATAATTTAAATGAAGTTAATATTAACAAGTCCTGTTCGTACGTTTTATGACTCCTTAAAACTGACTTCAAATATTCAGCTAACGGGGGGTTTTCTATGCCTTTATATCAATGCACGAAGTTTAAGTAAAATTATGATTCCATTAATGTTTTGCTATCTAATCTTAAGCATATATTTTCTGTAATTGCCTTTCAAGAAACCTGGTACAAAAGGAGACCAATCTAATAATTCATTATTGATAATTATACATTAACCATACCCATCGTTCTGGTAGAAGTAGTGGTGCATGTGAGCACTTTCTATACACAAAACTCCATCTCTATAAAAAATAAGACATGACCTTAATTAATAAAAAGACCAGAATGCTAGAATCACCATCTGAATCCTATATTCATTGAGGTAATTATATAAGAATAATATAAAAGCTCAAGCACACATAGTAATTGGAAATAGTTATCGTGCGCATAGATCTGATCAACAAGCATTTCTGTCGACTTATGCAAATTGTTCTTACAACATTACTAATGAAATACAAAACATGCTACATATCGGGTGATTTCAATTATGACCCCTCCTCCAATATAACTCGGATCATTGTATCAACGAATTTCTTAATGTTTTTTGAAAATAAATATATGTTTCCTCTCATCGATAGGCCCACGAGAATTACGTATCACTCTGCAACCATTTTGACAAACATCTTCACCACGAAGTTATAACACATTAAAATAAACTCTGGGATCTTTCTTACTGATACTACTGATCATACCTCCATTTTTCAAAATTACCGATTCTATTCAGAATAAAGCATTCTGACCATAATAGCCTTTACCGCTCTCGATCATTACTCAGCGAAATAAGCAATGTTTTACCAAATAACTTCAAAATGTAGATGGTCTTTTTGTTTGAATGAAGATCACCCGAGGATTGCTATAATACTTTCCTAAATAAAATAACAAACATTTTATAACACTAGTTTCCTCGTCGTACCCTCAAATATATTCAAATCACGAATACCCTCCGTAAACCTTGGATAACACAGACAATATTGAAATCGATTATTATTAAACGCAAAGATCAACTTTATAAAAAAATATATGCTTCTCCAAACTAAGTAATATAAAACTAAACTTACAACGATACCGTAATGTTCTACCTTCTAAGTAGACAATCCAAAAGACAGTAGTATTACAAAGACAAATTTAATGAGCACAAACATAATAATAAACAAAACTTGGGAAAATACTTAATCGATTCTTTGGACGTGCCCACCAAAATAAACTTCCCATCTAATTTTAGAATAAATGCAATGATGTTCAGATCCCACATAAATTGTGATGGCTTAATAAATATTTCAAAGGTAGGCCCCGATCAAGGTACTTCCGATGTAATGTACGGATTATTTGAAATAACAAAGCAACACCATTGGAACCTTTGTTTTTTTCAACCGTGATCTATGATGTGAGATTATAGAGTTCTGCAATACACTTAATCCAACTCCTCTAGTCCTCAGGATTTGATGTGAAAAAACCAGGTATCATTAAAAGTGTAAACATTCATAGCTGTCCATTTACTTCATATCTTTAATTTATCAATAACAACTGGTATTTTTTCCTAATCAGCTTAAAGTTGCAAAAGTTATTCCTATTTTCAAATTGATATGCAAATGATTCAAAAATTACCGTCCAATTCGTTCTCTCCGGCCTTCTCTAAAATCTTTGATACGGACTAATTCATTAATAGACTTGAATAAATTTTATCTCGGCGTTATAATTACTTGCCACCAACCGTAAATTGGTTTTCGTAAGAATAGTCCTCCTATATGGCAGTTTGAGCTACAATGAAAGTATTACTAATAGTGACAAGAAAAATCATGTTTTGGGTCTTTTGGACCTCTCGAAGGTTTTTGACACCATAGCCACGACATCTCTTATAAACTTCGATATTATGGGGTCGCGGTTTGTAGCCCTCGAGTGGTTCAAAAATACTTCACAGATTAAACTCAATATGTGTCTTATAGTAATCTTAAATCAAATACGAATCAGTCGTTCGGTGTGCTATGCAGGGCTTATCTTGGGCCATCTTTTGTTTATTATTACGTAATGATATTTTTTATATTCAACGAAGATTGTCTTTATATGTTTCGCTGATGATACAAATTTATTTATATCCCATCTTAATTTTAATAATCTCATTTCACAACAAATACTGTACTTCAGGAAATTTCATCTTGGTAAATCAAACAAAATGTCGCTTAATATTAATAAAACCAATTTATATTGTCGTCAGAAATAAATAAGTAATAGAACATATCACAATATTAAGGTATCGATTGATAACATTGAAGTAAAAGGGTCAGTGACACCAATTTTTGGGCATTTTCATTGATGGGAAGGTCTTTACTTGGAATTATCCACAATAATTACATCGCTAACATAGTCTCTGAAATATACTGTATTTTATTTCGAGTAAAACCTTGTCGACCACCATGATATTCTTTATACTTGTATAATACCTTGGTTACTTCCGTACTTAAACTATTGTAATTGTTTGGGCTGATGAGAAACAACTGCAAATGGAATACTATATTAAAAAAGAAAAAAGAAAGTCATGAGTTTTATGCACTGGTCCACTGGCTTGCTCATTCCTTACCTTTATTTAAACAATAAATGCTCTTACCATTATGACATCCCTAGAATGCAGAACGGAGATGTTATGGACAAGTTTCTCAACAACGTTCTTCCTATAAACTTTAACAACACATTTCGCATGATGTTTCTTATTCATAATATGCCAAAGGGCAGCTCATTCATTAGCCATCGTAATTAACACTAATCTGAAATGAAATACGATACTCATCATGGGCCATATACTATGGAATTCTTCTTCGGAGAATATAGGTTTTACCGGTTCGGTTTCGTAAAATGTTCATCCGAATTCAAAATTGCTTAGTTCAAATTAGTCCACAAAACGAAAATGTCCATTTGCAAACTCGATTTCGTATTTGGACATCCCAAATAGGCGATGATCCAACGATTTCAATCTATGGTCAGTCAGTTTCGTCCAGGTGATTCGAATTTAATTCGACCTTCAAAACGGCGATAGAATGGGTAGGTTGGATTACGTCTTTGGTCTCAGTGGGTTTCAACGATTGGTCTTTTCATTTCGTCAGGTGTGTCGGGGCAAACCAAAATATATATTTGTGCAACTTGATGGCACCAAAAATCAAGCCAGTTTGTGTTAAAGCAAATATGACTGCTCCAACTAAATTAAAACAGTAAAAAGCGTTTATCATTTGACATGAGCTAAAATTAAAAACGCATTTAACATAAATATAAGATCCAATTTAAAGTGACTTGATTTTCCCTAGCCACAAACTTTAGAATTGATTTAAAAATCCATGTTAATGTAGGTGCACCCTCTCTTGAGTGATTCATCACAAAAAATTGCCGTCATACGTCACTTCCGATCCTGTTAAGAGCCATTTCAAAGGATAGGCCTTAACAAAACGCATGCATGATACCGCCCAATGCAGGCATTATACGACGGAACGAAT
Source organism: Ophioderma brevispina (assembly GCA_023653785.1). Taxonomy (NCBI): domain Eukaryota; kingdom Metazoa; phylum Echinodermata; class Ophiuroidea; order Amphilepidida; family Ophiodermatidae; genus Ophioderma; species Ophioderma brevispina. The sequence continues at coordinate 2,547 of JAMKCH010012467.1, read as the reverse complement.
CGAATGATATTTTAGATCCGGATGACCAATGACGAAATCGGTTGGCAATGTACGACACGAAATGTATGATCCGACGAAGTTTGAATTAACACGACGAACCGGTGCGACCATTGACGATGGTTAGAGTGCCACCAAGGTGAAAGTGTTGACCAAAGGGACGAAACGAGTTGCAAATGCTACAGGTTCGATTTTTTGGGACGAATTGGGATAACTAAGGCAATTGTTGAATTCGATGACCATTGTGCGAAACCGAAACGGGAAAAACCTTGAAAACTATATTAAAACTTCTTCGTACCTTCCCAAGTTTAAGAAACATACAAGAAATATCGTTGTTGTTTTAGCTTATGACCAGTATCTGCCAACATATTATGTTATCTAATTTTATGTAAAATATATTATATTTAAATTATAACTAGTGTATCAATTGAATATGCAAACATTCTTATTGCAAACCTGTCTCGTTCCTGTTTGTTCTTGCACCTGATATCGTAATGTGTTTTAATGTTTGTCGTGTGATATGGTGGCCGTCCTCACGAGCTTTGATCCATATCGGTCAACCTACCAATGTATTGATCACTTATTGGTTTATCTAAGTCTTTGGTAAATAAACTGAAACTGAAACTGAAAACTGAACAGGTCCCTGACAGATTCCTGTGGGGGGGGTACCTTCAAGGAAGGATAGGAGTTTCAAACTATCATTACCAACAACAGATAGATGGAATAGTTATCTATTAGAGATATGCGTTTTAAACCATCGTAAACCAGTTACCCCAAATCCGTACCCATTTTGTAGACGCTTGAAAAAAGACGCGGAAGGGTGATGGTGTCAAAAGCGGTCTTTAGGGGTGGTAATAGTAGAATAATGAAGCAAAATCAAAACGCTTCATTTGCCTTGCCTAACACCAAAAGCAGATCATTCACTCCACGAAAGATGGCGTTTTCAGTAGAAATAGAACTGGGATTTGCTGATTGCATATCAGAATAAAGGCCATTTTTGCAGATAGACTTTCAGTTGAGATGAGACTGCTTCGCAATGGGCCGATAATTCTTCAGATCATTAACATCGAGGCCCTGCTTTTTTTTTGATTGCTGTTTCACATGGGCCAACTGTAAAATTGATGGTACAATCACAGAACTCAAAGATTCGTGATAATCTCAATTTATCCTCCCGCATCACATACAGCATAACCGAGATGGTAAACCAATTTTCAAAGAGATGTTGGCATAGGATCCACTTTTGCAAGGTGTGGTGATAAAGAACCGAAAAAACACCACAGCGGAGAAAAATGAGGCAAATGACAATAACAACACATCAAGGGACTCAGTGACAACTAGATGTGGGACGGAGATTATTAAAATACAATAAAAATAGTGGTCATTATAACTCAATTGTGACAATTGCTATGCGTGTATGCCAATTAACAGCCATACACATAAAAATTATTCGGTAACATTTCAATGTTTTGTTTAAGAGCAAAATTTCGTATCAGTTTGGTGGTACTATTAACTAAATTATTCAATTGCTGGTCGCTGATACTCACGACTTCCAAGATTTATTTTAGTAGAAATGACCAGCAATCGTTTACAAAAGGTATAAGTACTTACAGTGTAAATCTGTTTAATCTGCTTTCAAACATTTCATTCGGTCTTTGGCCTGGGACTCAATGCCACTGTTGTCAAAAGTACATCTTATCACCCCAGTATAATCTGATCCGGAATTAGATCATGCATATGTGAAATACTACAAGCTGTTAAATCGAACCGTATTAGTTAACACGTATTCATTCAATTAATGGTCGTGACGGACGACGGATTTCATTGTTGAAGTGATCAAGTAATGTTTGAAAATAGCTTAAACCTTGTACATCGTAATCCGCTTCTCATTTGGTAGACCTTTGGCCATGCCCATGATTTAATGAGCATGTCACAAGTTCCCTTTAATATCACTCCGTTAAAACGCATGAAATAATTCAGTCATCAGACAGTGTGAATTGACAATATTATAATTTTTAAAAACTCTATACAAATCAGTTAGTGGCTTTCTGCCTGGTCAGTATCGTTTGCTTTTTTAAAACTTAGTGATTCTTGCAAAATGTTCTTTGAAGGCACGAATGGACATTTAAATTTTCTTTTTGTGCAGTGTAGACACTTTTTTCTTTTAGTTTTACTGGTTAGTGTTATGCCTTTGGCCCATGATGTGGGTGTGTCTGCTCCAAAACAATTAAAAACCGTCATAAACATATGTACTTGAACGTCTGTAAACTATATGTCATGAACACAATGTACCAAATTGAAAACAAAAGGAACTAAAAAATCTTAAAAATGATCAGTGGGTCTGTAGAAAATGTCCTGCAAATACGCAAGCCAATGATTTATCTGATAAAGAGAGTGGCAATTTCTAAATGATGATGGCAACATGCATTCTAGACGTTGACTTTGGCAAATACGACAAATGGTATTCAACCCTATGCGTTATGAAACTATTGTGTAAAGATTATGAAACAAATGATGATAATTCTCAAAGGTGCCAACATTGAGTGTACTTAT
>JAMKCH010012466.1:0-27956 GCA_023653785.1 Ophioderma brevispina | reverse complement strand
ATGTGGCAGTAGGGGTGTCTGATGGCTTTGAGCACAAAAAATGCACTAGTTGGATCATTCGTAAGTATACATGTATAAAATAGAATAACTTCACAATTTTGGTGAGTATAACTCTTGTCATGGCGTCTTTGGAGTAGTAGAAATGATTGAAGTCGCAATTTATGACGAAATTATTACCTTTCAAGGTCCTTGGAGATTTTTTCACATAGTTTATCGCCTTCAAAACTAACTCAAGATCTGTTTGATCCCAAAGAGAAGGAAATATCGTGCATTTTGAGGTAATTTGGGATCGACAAAGTTGAGGTATGTGTCAAGGGAAAAGTAAATCAACATAGATTTGCATAACTTCACATACTTGTTAAAGGTGTTTGTTCCGATTTATGTGTATTGTGTTCTCTACTTGATATGAGAGCCTGGCACTTGTACGTACACCCCATCAAGTTCCGTGGGAAACAAACTTGCGGTTTGACGGTAGATGCAATAATACATGTTGCAAAGCCCTATTCAATACTGTGCTAATATTGATGGTTAACCACTAAAACGGCGGTTCTTTGTTTATATCTTGGGAATGAAATGGATTTGAGGGCTCAAATTTTCAGGACGACAGTGAGAAAAATACGGCCTTTCATCTGATATCAAAATTGATACTACTTCCGGGTAAATCAGGGGTCTCAAAGACGATCGGAACATGCACCTTTAAATGACAACATGTTAAAGACATATGTGAAGTTATGCTTAGCAGTACTACCCTTGGCCTAGTTCTGCTTAGCATAACTTCACATTGTCTTTAACATGTTGTCATTAACAGATGTGGAGTTATGCAAAACCACATGGAATACCTTTCCCCTGTTACCTACCTCAACTTTGTCAATCTCAAAATCCCTCTAAATGTACAATATATCCCTGTTTTCACTATCAAACACAACTTGAGATCCTATATAATGCGATGACATATGTGAAACAAACTTAAAAGAATTAGAAATTAAAAATTTTGAAGAAAATTGCGACTACAATCACTTCAGCATGAGAAAGGTTGTTTTCTGGAAAATGATGGATTTCTACTGTTTTTAGACAAATTTTTAAGGATTAACTATTTCAAAAGGTAATTTATTATCTAAGGAACTCATATCAACTTGATTCTGAATTGCTTTTGATATTTTGTTTGTCTGCAGTCTGCAAAGTTGGCTCTTTGAAATGGCCTGCTCATGCTGGTAACAGGGGAAAGGTATTCCATGTGGTTTTGCATGACTTCACATCCGTTTAAATGACAACATGTTAAAGACATAATGTGAAGTTGTGCTTAGCAGAACTACCCTTGGCCCTAGCTCACACATAGTCTAGACATACTTTATAGCCATACTCCTAGCCCAGAGCCTAGCCATGCTAGCAGCCCGTAACTTTCCCCAAATTGGGTTTTTTTTGTGGGACTCAAGAACGATGAAAATACATGTTTTGACTGTAATTTTGGTCAGACTTAAAGCGGCACTGGCACATTTTCACAAATATGAAATTTCTTCATTTTGCTCTCAAATGATAGTCTAGGCCATTGGAAGAACAGAGATATATTTTATACATAAAAATAACATACCCCAAAAACAGATAGGGACATTGATATGAGGATAAAAGACATCCAGGTAAAATTGTAGGCTAACTTTAAGTTTTCCATAACTTTAATCAACAATGTGGTTTTACATGAATATTTTTGACTCGTACTCACTGATATTAAAACCACAAAGGTTATAGACCGACCAACAGTGTGCATAGCGTGGGAAACATGCATACGGCGTGCGTGTTCTTGTGTTAAACGCCATGTTCGTCGTCTGCTGAATTTAACGTCGCCGGCAACGCTAAATTATAAAATCGTTCTGTTTACCCATAAGGAAGCTGATTTGGTCTTAATCATTTCGGGTGAGGGCTTTTGTATATAAAAGCCTTACAGCCATGCAAAAATATCGATTTTGAAAAATCTTGAGGGCGCACTATTTTTCAAATGTGCCAGTGTCTCTTTAAAGGTGATACTCGTTGAGTGGGACGGCATATATTAAGCTATATGGCCCATTTCACAATTAGGCGCCACTTTTTGTCAACTGAGGGTTAATTTTTCAAAGTGAGTTAAAAGTTGTTTACTACTCGTTTTCTTCTTGCCGAGGCTACAGGTTTTCATAAAATACCTCTGGCTAGCTTAATTGTTCACCCCTCTCAAATAAAATTCAAGTTACTTGTTTAATTTTGGGTAATTTTGTTGAAAAATTCAAAATTACAAATGAAATGTACATTGACTTGTCCATATAATGACAATGGACATTGGGCAACAGAAAGTATACCCCAGGATTCCTTTCGGCCAAATTTGAATAAATTTGGTTGTTATTTGACAGATGTATATATGGCAAATTCAAGGTGTATTTTGTGACCAAAAATGGGAATTGACTACTAATAGTTTACTTCACACTGAAAATAATCAATGTATGGCTCTGATGATTCAATGGTTTAAAGCTCTTGGTATAGGTAATAGGGACAAATAATGCCAGCTGGCCAGGAAAAATAGATAGTTGATATCAATGTTTGTAAAAAGTTGGATGTGACATATTACAATGTGAATGGACAACTAATGATGTTGAATAAAAGTGTTTTCAACCAAAGAATGCTTGAAGATTTAACATTTTATGAGTTCCTACAACACAGTAGAATATTTCAAAATACTTTTATTGGGAATCAGCAGTATATTGGCTAGTTTTAGGGGTGGATGTGACATTTCTTTCTTGTGAACGGACAATTGCATTATTATGAGTAGTTGTTTAATCTGAAGAATTATGTTTTATTCTTTTTTTTTTTTTTTTTTTTTTTCCCTTCAATTCTTATGTATTTCTTTATTTACATGACTACAATTTCCCTCCAAATAGTAAGATTTCCCTGGAACCAGGTTCCCAAGTTCCGCACTTTTTCCAGACCTGGAAATGTACATTGACTTGTCCATATAATGACAATGGACATTGGGCAACAGAAAGTATACCCCAGACTTCCTCTAGGACAAATTTGAATAAATTTGGTTGTTATTTCACAGATGTATATATGGCAAATTCAAGGTGTATTTTGTGACCAAAAATGGGAATTGACTACTAATAGTTTACTTCACACTGAAAATAATCAATGTATGGCTCTGATGATTCAATGGTTTAAAGCTCTTGGTATAGGTAATAGGGACAAATAATGCCAGCTGGCCAGGAAAAATAGATAGTTGATATCAATGTTTGTAAAAAGTTGGATGTGACATATTACAATGTGAATGGACAACTAATGATGTTGAATAAAAGTGTTTTCAACCAAAGAATGCTTGAAGATTTAACATTTTATGAGTTCCTACAACACAGTAGAATATTTCAAAATACTTTTTTTGGGAATCAGCAGTATATTGGCTAGTTTTAGGGGTGGATGTGACATTTCTTTCTTGTGAACGGACAATTGCATTATTATGAGTAGTTGTTTAATCTGAAGAATTGTTTTATTCAGTCCAACTGAATTTTTTTTTTTGACAAGAACCTATCACATTTTTTTAATTTAAAATGTTTTCTGGCCTCTGCTTAAAATTATGTTTCATAAGCCCATGCATTACTGAGCAAGGCTAAAAGACAGTGTTTATGAAAAAATTAAAAATGGAAATGGTTCTGAAATACATCAAGCAACCTTAATGACATTATAAAATATAACCCACACAATGTGAAAAAGCCAGTCAAACAAGTTAGTTGAGATAGGTATTTTTATCCCAAAACTCCTTTTTGATGGATGTGACAAATGGGTGTGAACGGACACATTTTTAGTGGTCTGACATTAATTTAAAGAGCATAATAGGACACATAACTCATTGTGCTTTTTAGTGACACCAAAAAGCCCTAACAAAATAACTGCAATTGGGTACACTAATGATATTTATATTTGAGCAGTGAAAGAAAGTTGTTTTGGATGTGACGGATGTGACTAATGTCACAAAAAGTGAACGGACAAATTAAAATGATTACTCAGCCCATAAAGGTCGTATGATCCTAATGTGTAGGGTACCATTATAAAGCTCTTCCAATTGTATTTCAAAATTAATATTACAAGTGGAATATTTCATTCTTATTACACCCCAAATTCTACACTTAAAATATGGTGGATGTGACAAAATAAGTGAACGGACAATGAGTGCTCCGCATCAATTTTGCTGTGAACAAAATTTAGAGAGCAATAACAACAATGTTTTAGTCCAATAATCTTAGGACATAAATTATCAATTTACAATATTCTTTGTTAACAAGAAATAATTGATGTTTGTTTTGAGAACCCCTTTAAAATGTGTGTAAAAGTGAACGGACAATGTCACATCCACACACTGAATTTTGCATGCATATCATACTTAAACAGGAAAAGCTATTTCCTTAATTTTTACCTTAATACAAAGTGGGACTTATTCTTCAACAAAAATAAAGTAGAGGAATTGGGAAAATGTGGTTGTTTGAAGAATGGCAGCTTGACAAAAATAACCTTAATTTCCAGTTGACACCAGAAATGGTCATTTTAGGCATGTTATGATATCACAACACCTAAACATGTGACAGGAGCAAGTTGGTTAAGCTATGGAAGGTAGAGCCCATAGGGAGGAATCGAAAAACCACAATAATGATACTCTGATCCCATAATTTTGAACATGCTAGGAGGAAGGAAAAGACAAAATTCAAAAAGTGGCGCCTAATCATGAAATGGGCCATCAATGGAAAGCTTATTTTATTGCGATTTTATATGTAACTGTGTCATATTTATGCTCAGATTTGGTTACAGGAGCCAAAATGAAAATAGTCTTTCTTGCAACACCACTTCAGCGAAAGTCAATATTATTGACTTGGTTGGGCGCTGTGAGGTGGTGACATCACCGATTGCACAATCGTCGATGCAAGTAAACAAAACCCCATTCACTTGCATAGATTGCTGCTGTGCTTTCGAAGACCTACCATTACTTTCTCTCAAATTTGCTCAACTAAATCAGAATTATGAGCAATACAGATAACTATCTGTTGAAGTATCTGGTAGATTAGACATGGCTCTATCCCACTCAATCACCAGAGAAGGCGGTTCAGTTGGCATTTTATACATACTGAAGACTTGCATCGCAGTATTGCTGCAACCACCGAAAGACACAACATGCTCCACCAGACTCTCGCTTGCGAAATACTATAATTGTGTGCAATTATAGTAATACCAGTGAGCTTCCACTCAAGTTTAATATAATAAATTCTTGATTATGGTTTATATATTTGTTTTCACTGTTTCCGTACAAAGGACCAGTCTTATCACGACATAAAACTAAAGCCATGAATAGCAATATTGTATTATTTCGCAGCTTGATCGCATCATGCAAAATCCGTCAGAAAGCCACTGGGATCGTATTTGTACCTTTGAACCCCAATATCAACATTCTTTTGTTCTTTATTCCGAGCAACATTCTACTCAGCTCCACTTGACTAAAGTCATAATTAGGCAAACACCTATTATCATAACAGCTGCGTTAAACATGCATAGACACCACAAGAAATTAATTCAGGCCTCCGAAACTTACTGTGACAAATTCCATTCTGTTTCTATGAGAAAAGCATGCTGTATTAAACCTTCGCTTGACAAAATCCATGTCTACCATTATTTGTATAATAATCGCACTGGTATACTTCTCAGAACAAATCACAACATAATTTGATTTACAGTTCTTTTTTTTAAGTTCTTTTTTTTTTAACCAGGTTCGCCTAGTGGGCGAAAGTATGGTACTTACGAAAGCTATACAGGCATGTTGAAACAATGACATCAAATTTTGTGTAATGACAAGTCCCATGTAGGAAGCACTTACCGTTTTAAAACAGCATCCACAGGTAGTAGTAGACTTTCATCCATTCATTTGTCCCACTATATTTCTTTTTAATCCCTTGCATGTTGAAAAATAGCGTAAAACTTCTGGAAACTGTGCGTACTTTAGCGTAGATTTATAAGATGATCAAACATGTGCTTTTATTATTGTTTGGGATATGACGTCGAAGATCAGAAACAAGTCTCATCTTGCCGTACCAGCTCGTACGCTTAGTGTATTACATACACGCACACACACTGTATTGCGCGTTGTGAAAGAGATTACAATCATGTGAATGAATGTTCGTGACATTACCGATGTTGTACCCGAACTTTACCGAAGGTGGCTACAGCTGTCAAAGCACATGGTATTGCCACATTCTTTGTAAAACACGACATGGGCATAGCTGACCCGTGGATAAAATTTTGCCGATTTCTCTTTGGCAGTACGGGATCGTTCATTAAACGAGTAGAAATTTGGTAACAAAGCCGTATTAATCCGTGATATCGTAAGGGAAACATAACTTCTTAATTTTTTGTGGCCTCCTGTCACCCATTAGTGTTGTCGGTTCTGTTGTATATATTGAACCCATCTCGGTGTTGTACACCCGAGGGGCTACAACTAGAAGGTGGTACATATCTAGGTAGGCCCCAGTCGTGACAAATTGTAAAATAGTAGTGCTGATGACAAAAACTTAGCACAAATAAATTATGCAAGGTCGACACTTGACAGGTGTGAATCAAGCCATGGCCGTCTAGTAGGGCGAAGCAGGCAAGAATATGTTGACGAAAAGTTGACAAGGGGGACGTCATATCAGGTTCTACTCAAAATAAACCTCTAGTTCCAGTGTTTTAGGACAGCATAATCACATCGTGTTTCGTTCTTTTTCTAAAATGCTAGATTTATGAAACTAAAAAATATTTTCTAAAGAAGCAGTTACATAGATAAAAAAAATTGCATTTTTACCCGAGAAATTTGTCTTATTTCCCAGCGATTCGGGATTTGTTTACATTGGTAAGCATGCATTGCGCAACAAGACTGTTCAACATGGTCCAATCGCATGGGCGTATTTTGGGCAGAAAATCGCAATCGAAATATAAGGTAGTTTTGGTTTATAGAGGCATATAGTACACATTATGTTTGGAAAAGAATTTTTGGATCATGAAGTCATAAGCTTCCACTGGTATATAGCTTAATATATGCCGTCACTCAATGGAGTATCGCCTAGTGTCAGAATTTAAGCCAATGGGGTACGTGCAGAATGCGTGTGCGCAATGGAAGTACTAAAATAGTTCTTAACAAAGTCACAACGATTTGTAATTGGTCAGGAGGCGTGCCCTTTCCCACGATTAATTTGCATAATACACTAAGTGCGTTAGGCTTGCATGAGAAATTCTGACAGCGATTATACTCCAGATATAGTATAAAATGACATTTATAAGTGAATATGCAAAGGTTGACCATTCACGATGTCTACTACACTGTGTTTTGAGTCTGTAATTAGGGTATTGGAAATTATAGTGCTATGAAGGCGTGGAAGTGATACTGAGTGAGAGTTAAATATTAAAGCATAAGGCAGTTTAAAAAAATAAGGGATCATAATAAATCGGGATAGAACTAGATACAGAGAGGGAGGCATTAATGTTTAGACTTGATAGCAGTCGTCCACCCTCCCTACTCTTCCCCCCATCCGCCTTTCCCACCTCTCTTCACCCCCCCCCCCCCACTCACCCGCCCCACTTTTTTTCCCCCCCCCCCCCCCCCCCCCCCCCCCTTTCCCACTTTCCCCCCCCACCTACGTGGGCTCTATAAAATTTATGCTACGACATCACCGGTCCATACATCATACTGCATAAATTAGGAGTAATTAGGTGAGCTTACGAAATTGGGTGGTGCATTTAGTCTGATCGAAAATCGTTTGAATTTGTACTCGTGATTGCCCCACCTGGCAAAATACTTGAAAATTAGACTGTCAGGCTGTGTGTATTCAAATCTTCTTTTAAACTTTCTGATTTCTTAAAAGGGCACCAAACCGATCTTTCAGCCTTGAACTTCACACCATTGAAACCCGAATTTTGATATTGTTAGAAACCTTTATTTTTCTCATCTCATTATTAAAATATTTGGACTGACTTTTTGGTCCCCCGCCAACTTTTTGGGCGAAGGGGGACTATAAGAAATGCTCCCCGTCCGTGCGTGTGTGTGTTCCCTCGGATATCTTGGGAACTAAGCAAGTGTGGGTGTCCATCTTCCAACATAGATGTATTTTATGTACGCGTTGGGTGGGATCCACAAGTGTGGGTCAGTGTCATGGGTCAAAGGTCAATGTGGTCAAAATAGGGTCAAATATGGGCACAAATAGGGCTAAATCGCGATAACAAATGTTGTAACACGATTATCTTTTGATGGGAGCAAGTATGGGTGTCCATCTTCGCCCATATATGTCACTCACGTAGGTTGCGGATGAGTTCGGAGGAGGGGCATGTGCCTTGGTCAAAGGTCAAATGGCGGTCAAAAAAGGCAAAAAAATGGAGTCAAATGCTAAAACCGTATCTGTTGTGGTAGATGATAAAACTTGGTGGTGTGGTCAACATTCCAGTGCCAAAAATTTTGAAGGTCCTTTCAAGGTCATCTAGTCTTCCAAGGTCAAATCACTAATTTGGTAGGAGGATGAACATTGGAGTAGTGTGTCAACATTCAGTCCAACCAAAATTTTGAAGGACAGGTCATTTCAAGGTCATCCGCAGGTCTCCAAGGTCAAATCACTTACATGTGGTAGGAGGAGACGAAACAAAAATTGATGGGTGTGGTCAACATTCATACCAAAAATTGTGAGGTCCATTTCATCAAGGTCCCTCCGCGGTCAATCCATCCAAGGTACAAAATCACTTAACAGGTGGTAAGAAGGATGAAAAGTGGTGGGGTGTGGTCAACATCAGTACCACAATCTTTTGAGGTCATTTCAAGGCATCCGAGGTCATCCAAGGTCATCCAAGGTCAAATCACTTAACAATGTGTAGGAGATGAAAAATTTGGTGGGTGTGGTCAACATTCAGTAAACCAAACTTTATAAGGTCATTTAAGGTCTCCAAGGTAAATCAGTTAACAATGGTGTAGGAGGATTGAAAAATTATGGGTGTGATCAAACTTCAGTACCAAAAATTTTGACGTTCATTTCAAGGTCATCCGAGGTCATCCAAGGATCAAATCCCCTTGTGGTGGGAGGGTGTTGGAGGGTAAATTTTGGTGTGTGATCAACATTCTGTTCCAAAACTTTGAAGGTCATGTGAAGGTCATGAGGGGTCATCCAAGGTCAAATCGCTTAATATGTGGTATGATAGTGAAAATTGGTGAGTGGGGGTCATCCTTCATGCCCAAAATTTGATGGTCATTTCAAGGTCGTGTGGGGTATTTTAAGGTCAATCAATCATGTGGTGGAGATGAAACTTGGTGGTGTGGTCACATTCGAGTGTTTTGACACTTGAAGGTATCATTTCAAGTCAATGTTGGGTCATCCGATTCAAATCAACTAACATGTTGTAGGATGAATGAAACTTGGTGGCCATCACAATCTTCCCTGAGATCTAAAATTGTTGCATCTTGGGTATTCTTTAGCTACTGCAACTGGGCGGAGGACCTTTGTGGTTCGAGAACCGTCCCTTGTCCATTTTGATGCTAAACAAGCTAAAATATGGTTTAAAAAAATGCTACCAGAACATATTTTGTTACAGTACTCTATTAATTTACTGCTCACCCTCAAATGGTATGGAATCATTCATTCCATGCCATTTCAAACAGTCCATGTTGCATGCGTCCACAGATTTTGCTCAGACTTGGTGGATAGGTTCACTCAATGTGGTAGTTAGAAGAGGTCAAAATTAAAAATTCAAATTCCCCTTGGTTGCGGAGTTACAGAGTTCAAAGTTTGTTGGTCTTTGAAAAATGGCCGATTACGTGAAGCCGCCATATTTAAAAAAATACACAGATTTAGACCTTCATTTATTGGCTGTGTGCATTTAACCTTTTGCTATAGAAGGGTTTATGGGAAAATACATCATACCAATTATGCAGTTTATTTTACAGGGGTCAAAATGGCCCCCTCAAGTTGTGTTGCGAAACCATTTTTGCAATTTCAAAGGCATGTGCTGTGTATAATTTTGATCCTAATTTTCTGATATGCTGTGTAAGGCAGTGGCCTAAGTATTAGTATACTATTTTTAGTTTACCTCTGCTCGATTAATCACCTTCAGCCATATCTATGCCTAAACTGATGCTTATTTTTCATGTGTTTTTCCACGCTGTGTTTGCCTTCGAGTCTACTCCTTTTTGAATGGAGCAAAATGATATCTTCCGGATTTTTAAAGGGGGGGGGGGTGGGTGTTTTCAAAAAATGGCCTGTGCAAATTTTTCTTAGTTTAGATGATAGTGTGGTCATTCTAGCCAATTCAGGATACTGGTGTCTGTTATTGATTGAAAATATATTTATGTACATACTTGTCTTTGAAATTTAGAAGCGGTTTGCAACCAAAAATTCACAATTCTTTTTTCGCTGCAGACTTATGGGCTTGTCAAAGATATTTACCACTATAATTGTGCATTTAAATCTGTCCCATGACAAGTAAGCACCTGTTCAAAAGCGCCTGAATGGTCTTTCAAGTGCTTAGGGTTTCATAAGATTGAGTGGGGGATGATGACTGACATTTTTGTTTCCAAATTAGAGGGTTCAAATATGGCTTTTAGCGCACTGCTTCTCCAGTGTGATTTTAACATTGAAGAGTTTACAGGTATGTGCGTCCCTTAAGACCCCCTTTTGCATCTCTCCAAGCAAGTGCCTAAGACCCCAGTTTGAAGCAATAATTCCAGTTCTTCAGGTCCGCTTTTCCGAAATGTTGGCCTCAGAAGCTGAATTTTAGCCAAATTTTTCAGCTCCCAAGCCCCTACTTTTGGAGACAAAATCAGGTCATTCACAAAGCCCCCAGTTCGGAAATCAGGGGCCGCACATCCCTACCTGAAAAAGTTTAGTGCCTCGCCGTAACCAAGATAAATATAAGAGAGTGCGTCTAAAATAAATAACATCATCCAGTTGGAAAAACCATAAAACATTTGATCAATTAATAAGAAGTTGTTATGTAAATGTGACACCTTAAAATGCAAACACTATCCAGCCATAACTCTGCAACAAAATGAAAATTCAATTTTGGTTTGTGACCTCTTCATGTTGCGATGACAGGTACCACAACAAATTTGAAAGAATCAATGGCTATGTGGCATTGTAATGCCTTATTGAATGGCAGGAATACCCCTAATCACCCAAGCTGAAGGAAATATGCACATGCCATTTTGCCCCCCCCCCCCCCCCAATTCTTCTTCTTATCGTGTCAAACCACTGGGGTTCTCAAATATGATCCAGCCAGAGATGGTAACAACGTCTGGCGGCGTCATTGAATTCCGCCAGGTCCTTGTTTGTGCCAGTGTTGCTCCAGCAATGGGCGGACCAAGAGATGTTCAATTGCGTTGTGCTCTTCCACAACCACGGTAGTATCCCTGATCTGCTTCCAGATAGCCCCACTTCTGCAAGGAAACCTTAGATCATCCAGTTCTGGTTCTCAATCTCTGTTGAGGCATCGCCATTCAGCCCATGAGAGTCAGTGATCCAGGTGGGAGATGCTCAGGTTCAATACCAATAGATGTAACTTGGTTGATGGCAAGTCTTTCTTTCCACAAGGCGACTCTTAAGCTCCTTAGCGACTGTTTCAAGAGGTTGGACTCCCCCCCCCCCCCGTTGACTAAGAAACCTCTCTCTGGATTAAGGTGGTTGGAAGCAGGTATCTGTCCCGAACATAGGGTGCTTTCACATTAGATACTTGGCAGATACGCTCTTGCATGCTCGATACGCTTCGACGATTAAAAATCAAGAAGCTCGCCTTCAGTTTGCTCCAATCGAAAGGAGTCGCTTAAGAGCGTATTACTTGGAACAACATCCAAATTAAGCAACCATTGTCATATGAGATGTGGTGAATGGTCAATCAACAGAAAAGGAAATGTTAATATTAGGCCATGTCGTAATATTATGCGCATTCAGATTGCTATTCGTTTCAAAGGAAAATCAAATACACATGATTTTTTTTTCTTCTTAAGAAACATTAAGGTTATCTCTTTCAATCAAAAGATTAGAAAATTGTATTACCTCGGCCACACTGAAATTTGCCCTGAAAAAGGCCCATTTTTAGGCCAGTTTCTGTCTGCATGGACCCATATTGGGGGTATGTCCCTCAAGGGGTGTTGTTGATTTTGATTTTTAAACAATTATATAGTATATGTGGTCAAACACCACATTTGCACAGCATTCAGAAAAGTGGATGGAAATTGATTCACAGCACATTGCCTTTGAAAATTGCCAAAAATGGTCGCAACACAACTTGAGGGGCCATTTTGACCCCCATAAAATTAAATCCGGATAATTTGGTTGTTTATTTTCCTATAAACCCTTTTGATAGCAAAAAGGTAAATGCACAAGCAAAATGAAGGTATAAATCTTGTATATTTGAAATGTGGCACTCAGGAGATGGAACTTCATCTTATTCACTTAATTGGCCATTTTTTACAAAGACAAAAACTTTGACTTCTGACTCTGCAAACACAGAAGTGAATTTGAATTGTACTTTTGACCTCTTCTAAACTACCATGAGGTGAACTATCCACCCAAGTTGAGCAAAATCTGTGACGCATGGCGACATGGCCTGTTGAAATGGCATGAATGACCCTATGTCAGATTCAAATGAAGTTATATTTAGAATTACGTTTCCGGCGATGGCCCTATAGAAACAAAAATTGGTGGTGTATACTCTTTTGTCAAAGTACCTTTTTACTATAAGCGTTACGTAAGGATGATGGCGTAAATGTGATTCATGCGATCGACTGATACTCCCAGCCCCCTTGTGGATGGCGTGCGCGTACTTCTTGTTCTTGTAAAGGGTATTTTGTAAACGTAACTTTAACTGAAAACTAAAAAAGTGGACATCTGTCCATGAGATTTTTCACGTTTAGAGAGAGAGAAAAAAACAAAAAAAACAAAAACAAGATAGGTACGGTAGTTGAAGTTTAGTATGGAACAACACTTGTGTTGCTGAAATAGAGAAAGTTGGGCCAGTATGATTCTGCAGGGCTAGAAGTTCAGCGAGAATTCAATTCTCACAAGATTATCGTAAAATTGATTACGGGAATCATGGTGATTCATCGTAAACATTAGAATTTAACACACTAGCGAATTAGACATTTCCTGCAAATTCATTTTTGAGAATCAAGAATTGATTCGCACTCTGCCAGGGCGTGAAAAAAATGTACAATTACGGGAAGAAGTTGCCAGTCTCGTATGTGATAAAGTTTCCCTCCAATGGCCAAGTTTCCCCTCCAAATGGCCAAGTTTCCATCCAAATGGGCCAACTTTCCTGGGAGGGAAGCTTCCCAAATTCACACTTTTCGAGCATGCACTTGCTACAAAAATTCTACCCATGTTCTGGCCGGGCCAGTAGCTTTGCAACCAGGCTGGCCTGCTGACCAGTAGAAGCAGTCTTTAAAATTCAAAAGGGGCCTCTTTTATACCAATGTTATTAAAATCATATCAGTGATTTGCTAAACCTGAAAATTAAAAAAATCATCAAAAATCAGATTTTTGCATACATGTCTGTAACCAGCACAGGGTCCTAACATAGCCTGCAAATGATAAGACTTAGTAAGAAACCAAATTGGAAAAAATTGGAATTGTTTGGTCATTACTGTCCCTTATTACGGACACTTATTACAACACGTGAATGGGAAATTCATATTTTGAACATGTCGTTTTCCCCTTTACTGTCAATTCTTAGTTGGAAAAAGAAACTTATGAGAATTCTACAAACATATCCTTCACTTTTAAGTTATTCCTGCAAGTTTTAATTATTTTGACTCTTTCGGGTGAATCACTGATTGTGTCTTTTAAACAGTTTTGTGAAAATATGCCCCAATTTGATCGACCAATATTAATTTTACACAGTGCTCGTTCGTTCGTGCGTGCAAGTCCAAAATCACAGTGGAAGATCCGTCATTAACCAGCTGATAGTTTCATCATCTAGGTTGATCAGGCCTGGAATTCCTCTTGGGGACTTGTAGACCTCACAGTCGTCTATGATGTGGCTAATGGTTTGTGGCTCTCCACAATCGCAGTTTGGTGAAAGTTCTACTCTGATCTTGTGAAGGAAGTTCTTTGTACGACCAACGCCAGTTCTGAGTCTGTTGAGGTTGACCCATGCTTTCCTATCAAGGTCACAACCTTTGGGCTTGCTAGATGGGCTGTCCACAAACTGCTTTAGGTTCAAAGTAGAGGATGACCATTGCTCATACCATCTGTCATTGATCCAGGATGATCGATAGGGATACTGTGACTGCAGTGTCATGGATTGGGTAGCAAAGTGATTCCGTGGAATTTCTGATCCTCAAAGGGTGTTGGTGGGGGGATTAGGCTACCAGGTTCATCACATTTCTTGGCGAGCTTGATCGTCTGAAGGTTCCTCCTAAGGTTTGCAGGAGCTATTCCAGACAGAAGGGGAAGATATTCTTTGGGGATTACAAAATCACGTTTTTAGCTATCACCTCAAGCGGGTTGAAATTTGATGCAAAACTTTACAGATGGGGTTTTGTGGTGAAGGCCTTTCTATCAAGATGAAAAATAGACAAAAGCGGGTCATCCCCCTGTAAATAAAAAAAACGAGGTGCTATGATCGTGAAAAATGCACGAAAAGGACAATGTTACTTCACAGCATTCTGCGTGATTCCACATTATGATAATGGCCACTGTTAAGGACAATGTAGGTTTGTCAGCAGACATATTGTGGTTTATTGAATATGCAAAATCAATCATGATTGGAGTTAACGACTGATTGCAAACCCCCCCCCCCCCTCATGGAAATAGATGAAGACCACGCGTATGCGCTTGCTGTCATTTGTACAGGCATTTTATACCAGTACGTACCAGTTCATTCCCTAAGTGCCATGCTATACAAGTGACAGCTGGTGTGTGTTTTCTTCATGCGTTGCAATTTGATTCCAATGTATTTTGGACAATGTCATGGATAACCCAGGAAAGCCTCTACAGGAAAATTTTAGTATAGTCCAGAAGAAGAAATAAACATACTTATGGAAAAATTGTTAATGAGCTGATTTTTTTCACCAGACATGCAAAACCATCATATAACAAACATATCCAAAATCCCCATGAATCCCCTTTGGGGAATATTTTTAGCCAAGATGGACGCCAAAAAGATGACATAGCATATAATTAGCATATCTGGCTTCTCAGTCGATATTTTGATGATTTTAGTCTAAATATCCAGTTTCCTTGGGATGAATCAAAAGGGCCCGCCATTACAAGCTAATTTGCTTTATCTGAACTTAGACCAAGGAAAAGAGGGGAAAGAAAAAACAATAAATTATTATCTAAATAATATATATACGCGAATGATTAAAATGACAAGAAATTCAATTATATAAAATTAATTATAATTATAAATAAGTGAATTAAATAAATAGAGATAAATAACTAAAAGAAATTTTGGTAAAAGGGGACGGGTACAAAAAAACGGAACCTGAATAATGTAATAGGAAAGTCCTCTTTAGGTTGTTTCACACCCAAATGTTATTTCTCCAAATTTATGGGAGTCATCTTTGATAATTTCTTTAACACTCCAGTTTCCATTTCTGATACTCTGGTTGAAAAACAAATATATATGCAATTCTAGGGACATTTCTGGCAAGATGTACTTGTGTAGGCCTATAATTAATCATGGTTTATGTGAAAAGTATTTTTTAAGAAAAACTGCATTTATTACTAAAACTTTTAACCATTCTCGAATGAAGTATTATTTGAGCGGCGTACGGGTTCTCATTGTGTGAAGTAGTTTTGGGAAATTCATTCTGATTAAGTTCGAATAACATAACACCAAGTCATTCTTTCGAATAGACTAAAGATGGACTAAAATTACTACTATTGGTAATTAGAACAATCCATTTGTGGGGATATTGCCTTTAAACAACCTCCGATATATGCGACAGTTTGACCGAGCTTCCTTGCAGAATACTGCAAAGGAAAGTATAGTCAGTGAGGAAGAGAATATATATGTAATGGCAGCAACTTGGCAGCCATTTGGTTGGCCATTTGATTTTTGACTTAAGGAGGAAAACATCAAGTTTAGAGTGAGTTAAGCAAAAACTGAATTCTTTGAACCTCCAAAACATATTCCAAAACATGAGATATAGCTAATTATATAAAAATGGCGGGGCCATTATGGATTTTGGCGTGAAGGAAGTCATCAGTCGTGATTAGATTTGTACATGGATGGATTCTTTGACCCCCAAAATATATTCAAAAAAGCACTAAAATCATCAAACATCTACTTAAAAGCGGAGATTGAGATTAGCTAAATATGGCGGCAATCTTGGATAACATGTTTCCCCAAGGGGATTTATGGGGATTTTGGCTGTTGTTGTATGATGCATCTGCTTATTGGTGCAAAAATCAGGTCAATAACAATTTTTCGGGTCAAAAACCCCAGGGACCACACTATGGCCATTGGGGTTCCATTTGCAAGGACGGATTGGGACAGCCAGGGGTAATTGCCTTACTTTTTTGAAAACTGATTTGTAATGACACATTTCACAGTGCACTAGGGTTTCCTAAACTTTAATCAGTTGAATGTGTTTATCATAGAAAACACAAACAAATTCAGTAAAATGATTATCCATGTCTATTACCTGAAAGAAAAAAAATGTTTAAGTGAATGGTCACAAAATAGGAAATGAAAGTGTGACATGAGGGTCAAAAATTAAAAATGGATGTGAGTATCCACATTCTTTTTACATTCTTAGTTTGAACCTTCTTTTGTTGGAAAAAAAATAAGGAGAAGATACCTCCTGTGACTCTCCTTATATTACTTATAAAGGCGAGATGGTGATTTTCACATATATCTAATAAAAAATATTAAAAAATGGTCCAGCTTAACTGTGATCATGTGGTGTATTGAATTAATACACCACATAATTTTTGTTCCCATAAAAAATTGTAAGGCTGGGACCATTTTGTCGGGTAGGCCTTGAGGCGACCCGACTATAGAAACCACTGCCTCTCAAAATTGCGAAGGAGTCATTTCATATCTGAAGGTCATTTCATTAAATGTTATTCTTTTATGAAAATGATCTATGTTGTACTACTATTATTTTAGAGAGTTTTCGTGTTGGGTGTGTAATTGCAATGCAATTTCAGACAAGAAATAACTCATTGAGGTTTTAAATGGCCTTAAAAAGCATTCTGTGATTTTAGTCTCTGCCAACGACTGGAGGGAAAATGGGAGTTTGGTTAATAAACGTTGCAGGGATAGATACAGGGTGAGTAAACGATGTTAGGAGAGTTTAAGTAAGAAAATGATTCAGGCCATTTGTTAGAGTTAAATAGGTGAGCAAGAGGTAAATGACAAGAGTGAAAGGCCACAAAAAAATTGGAGGAATCTATTTAAGACGAAAATTTAGGTAACAGCTTTATTTGAATAATGACAGGAAGGTGTAACCTACAGTATATTCAAGCTTATAACTTGGGGATTACTTCTAAACACAGTTTGCACCCATTTGGGCATTTTTTCTATTTTTATTTGAATGACTGGAGAGATGTCCGTAATCAAATTAAATGGCTTTTAACTTGGTGATGCAGTTTTTAATATTTTTCGTCCAATTGGGGGCCTTCTATTTTCTTTATTTGAAATGAATGGAAGTGAACATACGTTAAATTATAGCTTTATAACGTGGGGATTCAGTTTTTTTAACACATTTTGTGCCCAATTGGGCATCTTTTCTATGTTTCGTATTTGAAATGAAGAATTTTACGTACATCGAATTAAAGCTCGTGAAATTAGGGATGCAGTTTACATATTTGTGCTCCCACTTGGGCGCCTTTTCAATTTTCTTTAGTTGAAATTGACCAGGAAGGTGTAAACCTACGTTATATTAAAGATTGATTACTTGGGTGATTACAGTTTAAACACATTTGCGCCCAATTGGGTTTTTCTATTTTCTTTATTTGAAATGCCAGGGGAGTTTTTCATTAAATTAAAGCTCGAACTTAGGGATGCAGTTTTTACATATTTTCTTTCGCCCAATTGGCCGCCTTTTCTATTTTCTTTATTTGAAATTACGGAAGGTGTAACCTACTTTAAATTATAGCTTATAACCTTGGGATTTCGGTTTTAACACATTTTGCGCCAATTGGGCGTTTTTTTTATTTTCTTTATTGACATGACAGGAGAGTTTCACATACCATGCAAATTAAAGCTCGGAACTTATTTTGCGCCCCGCCAAGTTTTAAACACATTTTGCGCCCAATTGGGCGTTTTTTCTATTTTTAAATTTAGTTGAAATTTGAAAATGCACAGATGAGTTTTACGTACATCAAATTAAAGCTTTTAACTTTTATGGATAGATTTTTACATATTTTGCGCCCATTAGGCGCTTTTCTATTTTCTTTATTTGAAATGACGGAAGTCGTACCTATGTTAAATTAAAGCTTACAACTATAATGAGGTCAAAGTCACATACCAAGGTCAAAGGTCAACGGGAGATCCAGTTGAAACAAGGTGAATTTGTTCTAATGCAATCTTAGACTCATTTATCAAACATCTCACTTTAAATCATATATTCTTTTTATACTGTTCTGTATTCAAGTGCAACTTCAACTAGAAACAATACTCCTCTTAAATGCGTTATATTATTCTGTAAAATTATGCCTGGCGACCCGACACAGTTTTGTTTTAAGTAATTTAAATACTTGTTTTTAAAGGGAGACGGCACATTGTCAATGAAATATGTAATTATGCAGTTTGCTCCAAATGATAGTAATGATGGCAAGGACCTTGAAGAATACAGACCTGTTTTACACACAAAATAACCACCAAAAAAACAAGATAGGAGCCTTAAAGGCTTACTCTGAGATTTAAAAAAAAAAACCCTCAATTTTCAAACAAAATATGTTTTTATGAGAAGCTTGTCCATTTACTAATCACTGTGTGAAATAGCGAAGCTTTAATTCAAAAGTCCCTCTATAGGAAATCCACAACTTTATTATAGGAATTCGGATCTGAAATTGTTATGCACCATTATTTATGGCCATGTTATACTATTAAATTAAATGTTTACTGTATGAAAACAAAAAATCTGATTATCTTGAACTTTGGATTGGTATGTACATGTATGGTACACCCCCTGTTGCACACCCCCCCAGAGAAATGACCCACACCAACTTTATAGGTGCCTTTTAGGTCCCTCAACCCTTTGGGGAATGTTAACAGTGAAAAAATCCGATGCTCTCGAGATATCCAAGATGGCCCCATGAAGGGCTGCCAAATTGGTCAAAATTTGAAAGAGGTCATATATCGCTAAGTAATACAATTAATGCTCAACTAAAATGCTCAAAAAATTGCTTGCTCTAATGGTTCCAAATCCAAGATGGCGGCCAATATGGCTGCCAAAAGTAGTGATATGTGAGAAAACTTGAATATTAGCCAAAAGTTTGGATGAAAGAATAAAAGAGATGATCAGATAATGGTTTAATCCATAGAAACTAATTTAAAGCATACTTTTCACAGCTGATTGACCTCATGCAAATTGTCTTTTATTTTAAGAACAATTTTAAGCAATGGCGACACAAATGCGACAACTGATATAAGTAGGGACATGCAAGAGCTATTATCTCTGCAAAAATCAGACAAATCCATTGCGGGAATCTTGCCTGAGTCTACTATGCCATACATCTTTTATGTGAATCATAATTGGGTCAAAGTGGCATTTTGGGTGTAAAATATGTTAAGTGTCTAATTTGCATAATTTAAGAAAAAGAAAGCTTGTGTACAAGTTAACTAGAGTTCTGTAAGACATATAAAGATGTAACTTGGTGTAAGGAAGCAGGTTGAAGAGTTCTCGACCTGATTAGATATTAGGCATATTTTGGGCAAATTAGGTATGCAAATGAGCTAATTAATATGCAAAAAATCAGCATAGTTGCTATATTTTTGAAACGGTACATCGGATACCGTACACAAAATTTCATCACTGCATGAAAGGCTGTCATGGTGCGATTTTTGTCATGGTGCCATCAGAATCAACTCCAGCGTGTTTTCTTGTGTTTAACACCACAATCCGTCATCTGCTGAATAAAAGTGGTTTTTGTCTGCAAGAGAGCACATAGGGATTGCTTTGGTTATAGTGTGTGTGTGGGTGTGTGTATGCATGCGTGCGTGCATGCGTGAGAAAATGTTGACCCATATGTTAACCCTAAACATAACCCTAACACCCAAAAATACCATGAAATACCACACCACTGAGGCTAGAAAATGCACTAAGTCCCAAATAATGTGATGACATCATAAGAACACACCCATATGGGCTAGTTCGAGGTTACTCTAACTGGGCAATCCATATTGGGAAGTCGCCCCGGCCCCGGGCTATGACTTGTCACGCTAACATATGGGCATGACATTGCTGGCCGGGCCAGTGACATCCTTGTGGCTTGCCCTCCCTGGTCATGGGACTGGGGCCCCGGGGACCCCTGGTTTGATTCCCATCCAAGATGTGCATTCTTCTTCGGCTTCTATCCCTTTACCCCTTCCATTCCTCCCGGTAGATAGGCTAGGACAAGAAGGGTGTTAGGGATAATTGCCAGCTGTTTCCACATACACACTTTCATGCCACTTACATGTATTGATCCTTGGGGATAGTTCCCCACCTTTACCCCTCTCAGGTTATTAGAGGTCATGGCCACAAAATGGGCAGTTGCTTGGGGTATCCACATGCCAATTGCTTTTCACACATGACCCACATTTTGGTGATCTCATGTGACTTTGGTGACCTCATGTGACCTTTGTGGCCCAAAAAAGGTCAGAATTTTAAAATTGCTTGGTGTACCCACATGTATATGTAGATCGATTTTCATGACACTTGGATGCAATGGTCCTTGGGTAGTGTCCCACATGTTGGTACCCTCATGTGACCTTGGTGGCCTCATGTGAACTTTGTGGCCCCCCAAAAAAGTTCGGAATTATAAAATTGCTTGGTGTATCCGTTGATCGATTTTCATGACACTTAAAGTGACATGAGGAGATTTTTTTAGGATACAAATTTCTCTCAATTTGCACAGAATCGATTGTAGACCACCTACCAAGAATGTTCCGAAGGTTTATTGGACAAACAAGTACAAAAGAAAACAGCAAACCTTGTTCTGAACTTGCCTGTCTATTGTAATTGTCCCCATAGGACACCGTGCTTTGACTTCTGTCGTGCACGACAGAAAGTACTAAATAATCATATTATTACATAAAGACGGCGTATTCGGCTTATTCACTTCAGGTGTGATCTAATACATTGGAAAGCATTCCAAATATGCAAAAAACCCCAGTTCGAAAAAATTGGGGGCGCTTCTTTCTGGAAATCTCATATCTCTTTAAATACAATGGTCACTTGGGTAGTGTACCACATGTTGGTGACCTCATGTGACCTTTGTTCCCATTCACAAACCATGACGGCAGAGGACACATGCATTCTGTGAACGCTGTATTTTATTATAAAATAAAGTCTGTTTACCCATAAGGCACTAAGTTGGGCTTAATCATTTGCTTGCTGAAATCCTGTCCAAAATTGATACTGATGAGACCTACATTTTGATTAATAACTGTCATTAACAAAAGACTGAATACTCTATTCCTTTCATGACTTCAACCTCCCCTATTCAAAACACTGTTAGACTGGTGCAACATTGATCAAGCTATATTTCCTGTAAAATGTATTTTAAATTCACTCCATAAACCCTAAATTTGTCATAATACCAGTACATTTGTGACAAAATACATTTTTGACTGTCCCAGAAACCTAACCTCTGAACTTGGTTCAATCATAATGTATTTGGCAATTTCTGGGATTCAATGTAGACGAAAAATAGCGTTCGCTTCATTTTTACACCAAATTTACCGCTCGACGATTTATCAATATGAATGGTCCATGGATGGAAAAAAATGCACTATTTCCCGGGAACATCAACATTTTTCCTCCAGGATGGCAAATTTCCCACTCTTATGTATTTCTTTATTTTAAAGACAAACATTTCCCTCCAAATGTCTAAATTTCTCAGAAACATGGTTCCCAGGCATGCATCAGGTGCACATATATTTTTGCTCAATTTGTGGTTGAAAAAGGTAATGATGATAACTACATGATCAGTACTATGATTGCACATATTTCACATTTTTATTTCATTAAAAAGCTTGCCGTTTCAAAACAGCAAAGAGCATCCAAGTCAAATTTTCAGGAAGTGCTAAGAATAAAACCCTTTTCCATGTTTGGAATGTCAAAATCAACATTTTCCATGGGATGCACACTTGTTGGGAAAGTGGCCCGCACAGCCCAAATTGAGCAAATTGCAATAGCAAAAACCAAGACTATGGGTAAGATTAGAGTTGCAATATAAAAGATGATTTCCAAATTCTAAAAACATGGTATGCCACCCAAATCAAGTAATGCACACACATACATGAGTTATGATCAAAAAATAATTTTTGCCAATTTGGCAGCCATTTTGGATTTTTGTGCGAGGCACCCTGGTTTTACTCGTTCTTGTTTTTTTTCTTAAAAATGGGATCAGTGTCATTAAGTCATCATTTATCCTGTGTGTGAAATGATCTGAAACATGGTCCTCTATAGCCCACTCTATTAATAACAGCAATAAGATCACTGAATTACTATAATATTCAGTTGGATTTCTGGTATTTTCGAAATTCTTGATAATGCTTTGTTAATAATTAATGGGTCGGGGGAGTAATACGAACACAAGATAAAATTTCCTTATTCCGTCATTGGTTCCATAAGTGCCAAATCTATTTAATAAAATTATAGAATGCAATTAGCCTTCAGGTGAATTTATTAATTTATAACAAAAAAATAGGGAGTGTTTTCCGTAGCCGTATACGGCTTCCTAACCCCGGGGTTCCGTAGCCGTATTCGGCTATATACCAAAAGGGCTGTGGTTAGGTAGCCGTTTACGGCTACGGAGCGTGTCCACGCTGGATCGGTTATATAGCCCGACACAGTCATGCGTGACGAACGATCCAGCCAATACTCCTGTACGACCATGAATGGAACGACCAAGCAATCTCCCGCGCCCGGCGAAGAAATCATACATCCGTGAATCTATAACGCAGTTAAATAATATAAGGTGTTATCATTATAAATGTGAAATTATGAATTGGGCTTTAATTTAGGAATTCGGATCAACACGGAGTTTTTGCGGACTTTTCCCGATCCCTAGCGGAGCCCTAGCTTTCCATTGGTAACCAAAAAACAACACTAGATGCCTTTCATCAGGAAAATCTTGGCATTGCAACTCCCCTCCAGTGAAGGTATTATAAAAATGACTGTTTGGCGAGGGCCTAACTTTTTAAAAAAAAAATGTTAGGCCTACCTTTTTAATAGAAATTGAGTTGTGACTTAGTTTGTTGTATCTAGTTAAAACATATCCTCCAAACGAGAACCATATTCTGCCTGAGCTCTTTTTGAGCAACGATTTTTTTCCTTTATTAAAGAAATGCATTATACGGTGCTTTTTAATAAGTACATTTCTGAAGGTTACAAAGCGCATAAAACACAACAACACTGGCCAGAACATTCTCTTCTCCCGTCTCTAGCCAATTATGTATGTATAATTGTCGATAAGAGCAAAAAATATAATAAAACCTGAGACGAATATAACTATATATCATATAAAACAAAATTAAGAAATACCGAAGAATAAGAATAAAATAAGAATAATTAATAAATTAAGAAGTGACAAATACAAAGAATGAAGTAATAAATATATAAATAAAGAAAATAAAAGTGTAAGTAAATAAAAAAAAAATGTTGTCTTCCGACCGAACCGTTTTTTTTTTTGTTCAGAACGGAAAAGAGTAACCGACCTTAATATTCACAAGTCCCATAATTTGTTTTCTTTCAGGATTTTTTTTTTCACAACGTAAATTCCTCCCACAACAGCGTTTTCAAACAGTTTTCCTCACGCCATTTTAAGTTTTAAAATCTTATATTATAAACCTTTTTTGCAAAAACGATTCTTGCGACAGACCCCGAACTAAATGTTGACGATATAAAATTACATTTTGGCTAAAATGGTTAAAATGAAACGGACTACTGGGAAATTTTTGATGAAATTCTTAGTATGCAGTAAATGAACCGGACTAGAAACACCTACAAAACATACTCTAACTATATTCTGTATGTGTTGTTTTGTTCAGCTATAAAGACATATTTCTTCTTCGAAGCCCGCCAAATTTGTGGTTTTTACAACGCAGAATAAATCCGACATTACCGATAGTTTCCCAATTCAAACTGCTTCAAAAATAGGGTGAAATATTCATTAACATATTTTTCAATAATAATTCTAATGATCGGTTAGCATGCACGCATCAAGGTGCCCATCGATTCACTCCATTGACACTCTGATTGATATGCAATTAGAAAGGATATATCAGTAACAACACTGCACAGTCGTGGTTTCAGCTATATCATGTACTTTCAAAGCATACTTTGTTTATTCTACAAATACATTGCACTTCAAATTCTTTGAAACGAGAGTAGGTAAAATTTTTTCAAACAATTTCATTTGAAAATGAACATTGTTTTTCGTAAAGAGAAAAAACCTGCATATTTTGAAGTCGAATGCCTTCAAGACCAAAACAAAAACACCTTGACAACCTCGTTCCCCGCTTGCGCCCTCTTGAAAATATTGTCGAATTAGTATGATGTCCTTAAGGATGGTCCGTACGGCTACCGAAACACTCCGGCTATTTTTAACCATATACGGCTACCGAACCTGGGGTTAGTAGCCGTATAGGCTAACCGAAACCTTTGATAAAAATATTTCAATCTCACCATTCCTCACATTACCGTGCTCTGGATTTAAAATTGCTATCACATTCTGTGGCTTATGGCAGATCGCGCTCCAAACACACACGGTGCACAAAACCCCGTGCATGTTCAGGGTCTACCATTTATCTGAAGGCTTATTTACACGAAGGATCGCTATTTCGAAGGTTGGTTTATCCGAAAGCTTTTATCAAAGGTGCATTTACTCCAAAGGTTTTGTTATTCCGAGGTTTATTAATCCGAAGGTTTCGTTTATTAAGCCGCAAAAGAATATGGTTCAATTTCAGGGGGGGTAGGACACGAATCTGCTCGATTTGGGCATTGGGGGATTTCCAAACGGTAATTTGGGAACTGCTGCTATGTGAATTTACTATGGTAGTCTTGGTCCCAGTGACATAAAAAATCATTTCTTAAACCTTTGTTAAAAAAAAAATCTTAGTAATATCATGATAAATTAGAAAATTAATTGGCTTTCAAAATCCGTCGGGTAGTGGATTAACCGCCGCGGCAAAATAGTGTAATTCCAATAACGGTCATGTTAGATTTAAATACTCGTGACCAGGCCTAGTCTTTACTCAATTCTGTGGTAACCGTTCGATATGTATAGGTAAGAGCGCCCTCCTACTGGTAAGTCTTAAAACAGACATATCACCCAATGGGACCGTAAGTTGATGCCGTTTTGAATTGCTGTTGCTGTTAGGTGGCCATTTCCTATACCCCCCCTGGTTCAATTTATCCAAAATTAGTTTATGGTTAGGGTTTAGGATTAGGGTTAGGGTGTAGGGTTTAGGTTTATTAGGGTTTATGGTTAGGAATGTAAGTGTTGGGGTTTAGGGATTCAGGTTACGGTTAGAGTCATTTTTGGATTAACACCCTTATTTCATCAATTGTCGGATAAACAACCTATTTCAATTCGGATCATAAACGAACCTTTGGAATAACACGCATTCAGATAAACATTCGGAATAAAGAAACAAATGTTCGGATTAACAAACCTTCATAATAATGCCTCCGTAGGTATAGGAAATTCTGGTGTTTGGATTAGCGACTTTTGGATAAATGAACCTTCGGAATAATGAAATGCAACCGCATGTACTCACACAGGTGTCAGTGTGTGTATGCATATGTGCTGTTGATTATTTTTTTCAGTCTAAACATTTAATCTAGTATAATTTCCTTTTTGAAAACTTATGAAATTTTTAAAGTCAATAATACCATCTATATCCTTGCAAAGCTGACAATATTTATTCATGTTCCAATGACTTATGAACAAGATTGTAGGAAGTATTTTTACTAGGATGCATTTAGTGTGATTGACAGGCTGATATTATAAATTGTATTTTATTTATCATAATTTATTTTGTATGTGTTTGTTATTGTTGTTACTCTTACTATTTCCTAAAATATTTTGCTTTTTCACTTCAGGTGCAGTTCTTCCTGGAGTTCTGCGTGGTATAAGCAGAAGCAGTAATGTTATCAGACTCCTTACACCGCTAAGTGCTACTTCCTGTCAAAAAAGGTTAATAACAGATGGTGGCAAACTCATCAAGGTAGAAAAGGATAGTTCTCTTAAAGGTACAGTATTATGCTATTCAGTTAATACCTCAGGCCCAAAATAACCTTCAAGTTGGAAATTCTTAAGACTCAAGTGAAGGAGCTTAGTGCAAATATATGATTTTTGTGTGTGTGTATAAAACTCAAATTTTATTTTGTCCTGCAGTTCAGAAATGATTGGTTCAAGAATTTGGAATATCCAAAACATGATCAACTAAAAAAGCAATGTATTTAAAACACAATACACAATTTAAATATACCTCTGGCTTTCTTTGTGACCAGGCCCATAACCAGGATTTTTTTAGGGGAGGGGCGATTTATTTGTCAAAAGGGGACTTTTCCCAAAATTGCAAAAGGGGGGGGCACAAATTTGGCAAAGTGGACTGTTTTACCTAAATTTTAACCTTTTTTGGACAAAAAAAGCATAAAAACCTTAATTTTTGGCTCACTTTGCTCACAAAATATATATCTTTTGGCCTTATTCAGCTCTTTTTAGGGTTTTTTTTTTTTTAATTTGGGGGCATCTTCCCCCGCTGCCCCTCCCCTTTTTATGGGCCTGTTGGTGAACTCTCTGTTGAGGTGACTTATCATAACCCATGTTCAAACCAAGGCCTCTGGCCTGTTCCCGGTTAATTCTCTAGAATGGGTACGAACACGTTTATTTTTGCTGATTACCAATTTTAAAAACGAGCAAGTTGGCAGATGCTATTTTGCATTGTCGTCCTGAAATTTTACCCTTTGAAATCCATTTCATTCCCAAGATAGAGAGAAAAAAAAACGCCGTTTTTACCATCAGTATCAGCAGGGTAATGAATATGGCCTTGCAATATGCATTATTGCTTTTACCATTAAAAATTCAATGTTGGTTTCCCATGATACCAAGTGTCAAGTGCCAGGCTCTCATCAAGTAGAGAGAACACGATAGACATAAAAAATTTGTTTGAGACAATGCAGTACATACTTAGAGAATAAAGGTATGATTTTGGGAACCGGTACTCTCTTTACGACGAATTGAACCCAAGGCGATACCATTATTTTAAGTGGAAGAACGAGGCCGGAGGCCGAGTTCTTCCACGCAAAAATAATGGTGTCGCCGGGTTCAATTCGTCGTAAAGAGAGTACCGGTTGCAAAAATCATACCTTTATTCTCATTCTTAAACAGCTTTATCATTTAAGGTCATCTTGAACCCAATTTTGCTATACTTTACGGCTTAAATACAACAAGAAAGGACTAGCTGCTACCACCCAGTGACAACAATCGAACAACCCGTTGAACGCAACGATCATACGCAACGAGACGCAACGATCATACGCAACGAGACGCAACGTTGGCAGGCGCGCGCGAAAGTAGCAAAACGCGGTATGACGCAAGCGCTTCAACCTAAAAATAACTTCAATACGCAGCGCGTACTACCTGGGTTCAATTAATCAAATTGAACCCGGGCATCGGCCAATGAAATTGCTTACATTTTCACAGCTGTTTAAGAATTAGAGAATAAAGGTATGATTTTGGGAACCAGTACTCTCCTTACGACGAATTGAACCCAAGGCGATACCA